>JABASI010001377.1:0-25622 GCA_019776505.1 Tomocerus nigrus
GTCGGAAACCTATACATCTATAACGATATTATAGTGTCAGTCGAGTACTCAATATACATTTCTATTTAGAGTCTCACTCAAATAGGTAGATAGATAATATATACAGGGGTACCCACAAGTTTCTACCATGGTTTACATTTTACATGCTAATAACTCTAGAATCAAATCTGACATAAATATAGCGCTTACATTGTTGAAAAGCTGATATTCTAGCGATTGATCTATAACAAGTATGATTTTGCATGATACATATTTAGGTTCTAGAAATACAAAAATAAGTTAAATTATTTTGTCACCACTGGTTAAATTGCCATTCAGCATTTTTTTCCTATTTTTTTCTACAAATTCAGTAGTTATACCTCTTAAAATTTTAAAAACTACTCGAATATCTTCCAAATAACTTGAAGATATACCTTTCTCCGATGTCCCTGTATTTTTTGTATCTTTTAACTCCTATATTATAAGAGACTATAGGCAAAGGATCAAAGCACCCCATTCCATCGATTTGGACTTGTTTTGTAGTTTTTGACCCTAAATATCATACAAACACACTTATCATACGCTTTAAGTGAAAATGTCAGCCTTTCAAATTTGTAAGCCGCATATTTGGATCAGATCTGATTCTGGAGCGCAAACCAGGATAAAAACTTATGGGTGTCCCTGTATATTATATATTTCACGTTTCAGACAAAAGATAAGTAGCAGTGGCCTAGTGGCCACTACTACTGCATAGTCAAAGCCATGGTAAGCTGTTTATGATAAGGTTTTAGGTTGAAAAAATATTTTGTCGGCAAGTTCTTTTCAGTCTCCTCGCTCACATCCAGACCACTCTCCTCATCTCATCTCTCATCCTCCTCTCGCCATTTGTAGCATCCACACACAGTACATTTCCATCCCATTCTTAACCTTAGAATACTATGCCCTATATGGAATCTTTTTCCTGCCTGCCTGTATGTGTGTATAACAATAACTTGCACTTACAATAACAAATCTTTAGTATAGTCTTGGTGTCTGAAAACATCCTTTGTCGAAAGGAGGCATTATAAAATAAACAACTATTAAAAATGTCATCAAAAGAGTCCCGAGATATTTTTCATTAGCATAAAAGTATCCTGTAATAATCTAATGTGACATTTCATTTACATTTATTATTATTACAATACAAGTTAGTAGTAGAAGGGATAGACGAGTTGTGTATTGAAAGGATTTAGATATAAAATAAATTCGGGCGAACAAAAGAGTAGTTCAGGGTGAGGCAACATTAATAGAAAACAAAGTGCGTAATTATTCCGTCTTTCTTGCTTGTTTTCTTAAGTAGATCCTTTGGTTAGATTTCACTGCTCACTTAGCATCACGTCCGCATGTCCGCAGCAACTCATATTCGATATTCCTCTGTTGAAAATAATGAAACCGATGTCTGCATGAAAGCATTCAAGAAGATTATGCTTAGCACAGCACTATACTGCATAATATTACGTGCCATGTCGTGATTATGCCCAAGCAAGCGTTTGTTTCATCTTCATCCCTCTCTTCACTCCTCTCTCCATTATTGTCGACACTAGAGTGAGAACAGACTCATATCCACATTCGATAGCACATGTACATAACCTGCAATAATATTTAATGTACTATTAGCACTAGATAATAATAATATATCCCTATAATATTATAAGTCTATGATTATATCTTATACTTATTATTATCGTTTATCCTTTAATACAAGATCTATGTTTATTATATGCAGACTACTTACAAGATTTTACTTTACCTTCCATTCCTTATTGATGACGATATTGTATTCTTTTGCCTCTCCTTAGCTCCTTTTATACAATGGAGGATACACCTGCATTGTCCTCTCTCTGCCTTTTCTATTTCACTGCATGTTATCAACTACATTCTGCATTATTTCTCGCATATCCTGCCTCCCTCATCATCATCTATCTGTACAACTGACAAGAAACACTTTTTACAAGGTTCGTCATAGCCAGCTACAGAAATAACCATTCTAAGATATTTTTCAGCTAGAATCAATATAGAAAAATCACAATTTTTAGAGATAAACACAGAATTTATCCGGTTGCACATAACAAAAATAGCATTTTTAAGATATTTATTTTGAGCTAATGAATATAGAATTGCAGCAAGCTCATAAGTAAATTGAAAATGCTGTGTTGGGGATTAAACATAGCTCTGGCACCTGAATTTTCTCATTCCCTAGAAAATGAAGTTTTCAAGATATTGTTCCAAAGACGCCAAAAATACATATAAAAATAACAACCAGAGTTATCCTTGTTAAGTACGCAGCTCTTGCACTTGTAATTGACCATTTACTTTCAGGCACCTACTTATCGTTACTTTCAGATGTTTTTGGCTTTTCTATATGCTTATCTCGAAATGCTGCGACTTTTGAGACAATTATTGTTTACTGAATTCCTAAAAGCCTACTTTTTTGGTATCTAGAGCTGCGAGGACTCTATCAAAAGTGTCCCTTGTTAGAGAATGCATCTAACAAGATGTGTTGCGTATGAATACTGGTTGTTCGTTCAGACTTGAGGAGAGTATAGTGTTGTGTTGTGATGTGAAATGTGAATGAAGTGTGTTGTATATATTGTAATATTATTATTGTAGTTTGAATTTGCTACACCTTTGGTTTACCTGTTTCTGTGTGGCTCTTGAGTGTTCATCCCCACTTTGGTTCGTTTCGTTTCAGTTCAGGTTGCATTGCATGTTATGTAAATGAAGAAGCGGCGAGTGACGAGCGAGGGTGAGGAAAAAAGGTGCTCCACTCCTTAAATATGAACTCATTGAAATTAAATGAAATGGTAGGCCTGACCATGTAGCTCGACTGTAATTCTATGCCAGGGATGCATTTATTGGTTCTGACTATGACTTTGTTCGAAATTAGAATAAATAGGCAAGGCAAGTTGAGAGAGAGAGAGAGAGAGATCTTTCTTCTACGAACAACCACTGTAATTTTAGTTTGCACCTTGTTACGGAATTATGGTCCGCTTCAGATTTATATGGTCGATAAGGATAAGTATTTTCCTTGCATGTTCATAAATATTAAGCAGCAATATAGAAACCAGAATTTTCTTTGCGCCCAGAGCTCAGAAACTCAGAAAATGAGAATAAAGTTATTATTTATGATTGCTGTTCTATATTTGCCTATTACATACACAAAGTCCAATTATTATTATCCTCATAGCATTTCGTTCGTTAGAGAGACTACTGTTTGGTCATTGGTCTGCAAAAAACAAACCGAATTATACGATATCACTCTCTTTATGTCACTCAATGCCATGTTTTCATAACGAACGTATAATGATCCTGGAATAATAATAGTAACGAAATCCTTTGCTAACTAATGAGTGTAATGTAATCCGAGATCAATCGTATTTTGCTTTTGCTTTTACAGAACGAATGGTTACAAAGTTAGGTAACTGAACATGTCATAAAGTATAACATGCATCAATGCACACAAAGCAAAATTATTCAGGGATCATGTAAGTCCTTTTACACTCTCCTCGATCCTCCTCTGGCATTTTGAACTACATTTCGGGATGCAACTTGGCAGAACATCATTTGATTAACTATACAGTCAGTCGTCTCTCTAGTCACAGAATGATATATTACGTGTGCCATTTTCATAGTCTCCTCTCCTGCAAAATGGAATATAAATGAATGTTCCCTTTATGGGATTCTCTAGTCATTTAATTAAGTGTGCCTACTGCTGTAGGTGTGCTGTAGATAGATAGCAATGTCATCTTTACGGCGAATTAATTATTGAATTAATATTAATTGCTTCCTTTGGAGAGCTAACTGGCAACTAGCAACTCCACTTTGTCCCGCACCATTAATAAAGTCAATAATTCACTAGAAGATGAGATGGCAATCCTACTATTATAATATTACACCATGCAATTCTGTCTACATTGTATTTATAGATGGGACAGATGAAAATTAATTGCTTTGTCATTTTTTTTCAATTGCAGGAAGAAACAAAGAGCAATCGAAAAGAAGGAAAGAAAACATGGATTCTCGACCCCGGAAGTAAGTAGTCATTTTTAGCTTTTCCATTTCGATTCAGAAAAAAACCACATGTCACTCAACGTCTTCTCAATTCATGTCTATATGTCCTGAGTCCTGTCACTTTATCATTAATAAATAATGCATTATGCAAATAAGTTGGAAATGCTCGACTAAATTCAGAAACAACATTCCATTTCTTTCCCATTCAATTCCCCAAAGTTCTTTTACCCATAGAATTTGTATATCCACAGAGCATTGTGCATTATTCTTAAGACGAAATTGAAAAAAAATGGAAAAACGTTTTTTCACCTCGTACAATTACTCTTGCATATATTTACAGAGAATAAATTGACATTTTTTCGATAAATACACACTTAAGAGTAAATTATATGCTTTATAATTCTATCGTATAGCAAAAGTGTTTACAAAAGGATTGTTATGGTACAATTAAGGAGTAGGTATATTAATATTGTAGACATAGCTTGATAAATTATTATAGCCATTTGAATAGAAACACCTGGCTGAAGAAAGAAAGACTTTTTTATATCCATTTGCTATATAGGTAGAAAAGCAGTACACCTTCTACACTCTATATCAAGTATTCAACTTTTGAATACTGACAATGACATAGCAAGCCAAGTAATATTATTGCAAATTATAGAGCATCATTGCATTGGTTGCGAACACAAAAGGGAATTGAGCAATTCAATTCCTGCTTATTAATGATTAAATAGTGCGCGTTAGAAATGCACATTGTGCCTACTTGTAAGGTTGTACGAAATTCAGATGTGGTTCTTCGTTGTCAAAATACATTGAACCATGGACGTTCTGAACGTATAGTAAATGGACATTGTGTGTACATAATAAATAGTCAGCAAACACAAGTACACAATGCTAATCAATACTTAGAAATGCAAAATTGGCTACTTACCTATGTACATAATACAGGAATAATAGCATTACGTATAAGTAGCTAAATTCTATAGGGTATAGCAAAAACGAATATTATTATAATACTTACCTATATACTAATGTACATACATAGTTATCTTAAGGAGTGGTTGTAGCTTCATAAATACTGCGCACGCCAAAAACACACTTAATGCCTAAATTAAATTTTTCCCATAAGAATTGCATGAAACAGCTTCGCGCCATGGCGTGGTTCTGTATTTCAAAAATCTTAAAAACCTGATTTTGGTATTATGAGTTGTAAAGAATTTAAAAAAGGAAAGAAAAAATATCTAGGGAACCTGAATTAATTAATTTTGTCCTACAACCGTCTTTCGCTAAATATTACAATAAAAATTGAATTACATTTTTTCTTAAAAACTCAATTTTTTGCAACACAGAATTTTAATTTTAAAATGTTTGCTACCGGTGCCCTTGAAAAATATGAGTAGTTTTCAAAACTTCAGACCTCATAATTGTGCATTAAACCGTTTTCCTTCAATCTGGTTTTTTCAAACCTTAAACCCCACTTTAAGTGAATGTATTATAATGTAGTGAAGTAGAATGGATAGAAGGAAAATGAAATGAGGTATTCTAATGTCGGAAGAGAAGCAATTCGACTTCAGAATTCAATCTAATCCTGTGTAATGTGTATTTAGGCACTGTAGTAGCATGTAGTACATTCATAGAAGAATAGAGAGAGGAAAGAAAAGGAATAGGAGGAAGTCTAATAATGGGCAAATGTATAGTGCAGAATGTACAACAGAAAGGAACGCAACATTTATTGCACGTCCATTACATTTACAGAGTAGTTTATTCCATAGACTAGTGTTTCTGTAATAGTTATAGTTGAAACTGATGTTAGATCCTCAATCTCAAGTGTCAAGTAAAGTAAGTAAGCTAATGTAAAGAGGAAAACTGACATGACAGGACTGACTAAGTCGGGGAAGAAGCCGTAGAACATCGAATATCCCAGTTATCTTTATACTATAACATTATTGTGTAACTTTAATATGTTGCATTATTGATCCTTATCGTATCATTACATATCTAACATTCATTCCTGGATATTTCTACGCAGTAGTAACTATCTCTATTGCTATCAGCACAGTAGTAGTAGGTAGTAAGTAGGTAGTAGCTAGTCGACCTCGCTAGAGCGACCCGAATAACTTCCATTTAATAATACATTCAATTTCACTTGACTTGAGTTTACCCTCCCGCTTCTTCCTATGTCAATCCTCTCACTCTCGCTAAAAATGCTGATGGAAAAAACTTCCCTGAAAACCTGAAGCAAATAAATTTATTTTTCACTTTTTCTATCTTTTCTTCCTTCCTTTTCCCCTTTTCTCTCTTTTCTTTTCTCTCTCTTCTTTCTTCTTTTCACCATTTCTCCCTTCTTTTTCTCCTTTTCTCTCTTTTCTTCTTCCTTTTTCCCCGTTTCTCTCTCTCTTTTCTTCTTTTTCACCATTTCTCCCTTCTTTTTCCCATTTCTCTCTTTTCTTCATTCTTTTTCACCATTTCTCCCTTCTTTTTCCCATTTCTCCCTTCTTTTTCCCATTTCTCCCTTCTTTTTCCCATTTCTCCCTTCTTTTTCCCATTTCTCCCTTACTTTTTCCCATTTCTCCCTTTTTTACCCTATGTCTCTTTCCTTATTTTCCCTTTTTCCTTCTTTTATCCCTTTATTCCCTTCTTTCTCCTTCTTTCTTCCTTCTTTTTCTCCATTTATTCCTTCTTTTATCCCTTTATTCCCTTCTTTCTCCTTCTTTCTTCCTTCTTTTTCTCCATTTATTCCTTCTTTTTTTCTCTTTTCTCCCTATTTTTGCCTTTACTAAATATCTGGTATCCACCAGATATCGAAGATTTTTCCACCAGCGGAAAGTGTTCATGTAATTCTTCTAATACCCAGCTACTACCTCTTCTTAGGTACAAATACCAAAGATTCGATATAAACGATAAAATTCCTCTATCAATGCATTCCAGGGACACTTAAATAGCTCGGCATACACTACTAGAATCGACTAGCCTCATAAACGTCTAATGGCTTCCCCTTTTTTCATTCTATTTTACTTAGCTCTTTGTTGATATCCTCTAGGAAATGCTACATCCAAATATGATGACTATATATAGAACATCACAATACATAAAAAAATTTGGAAGCTACCATAGAATATATATATATACATCTATATAAGGACATTCAAATTATAGAGTGCACTGATCCGTTGTAAACAGTCTAATATATATCCAAAGATATCGGTTGGGAGTTGGGACGCGGACAACGAAATGGCGAATGTCAATTTTAACGAGACAAAAGAGCCATGTCATAATATATTATGTCTTTGACAACAATGCACAAACCATTTCCTCATCCTTCGTTTTATACTTATATTCCGAATTTCCCTCTATCCCGATTCCCAATTACTCGTTGATTTTTACGAGCGCCATTAGTGTTTCTATACTATTATTAGCCCATAGTTTATTTTCTATAGCGCCTACTCCTATTCCCTACATTCTACTTCCTGACGTACAGACTACTTGTTCGAAATAACTTTATGTCATAGCTAGGTATGCAATTAAAGTGGATACAAACAATTACTGGATTTAATTTTACATAATATTGTAATGGTTTAGCGATTTAATTAAATCATAGTCATGAAGCAGACGAACGAAGAAAACAAGCGATCACCATCTGAATAATGAATTAATAAGAATTTTAGATTTGATTTAAACACATTAGACAGGGTGAAAAAAAGAAATTAAATCGCGGATTTGAATTTTGAATCCAGAATAATTCAAGTCATAATCACAACGCTTTCCTGACTTTAATTTTCAGTCAGGAAAGTGTTGTGATTATGACTTAAATTTTAAAGAAGGCTGAAGGAAAGGCTGCAATAACGGAAAATGAAAATCATTCAAAGTTGATAAACACATTAGCAAATCATTTGCTAGGCATGATAAAATGTAAGAATTATGAGGGTTTCCTATTATTAGCATTTGTGTAGGGAAGAAAATGAGTTTTAGTACATTTTCACATGCGATGTCTTATCAGTATACTGACTGATAAACTGTTTTAATATGCCATAGATGGGATTCGGTTGACTGAAGCTCTAGACATTTACTAAGTTTGTGTAATACATTTAGGTGAAATAATAAAATTTCAGTGTAATATCCGTGGCTGTTAAGGATTTTTATGAGGACTTTATGACGGAGATAGTTGGATGGTGAAATTGAGTTTCTTTTCCTATCTAGCGTAAAATGGGTTAATTAGAATGTAAATTGGGAGATGGGAAGTGTAATTAATTAGCCATGTAATTTCCAACAGGTGATCTGTGTCAAGCATTAAAGTGCAAAAAGAAGGAACTGTGCCTGTTGGAGGACGAATTCACAGCAGTTTGTGTAAGCAAGAAGGAGTTACACAAGAACGGGTAATTATATTTGCATATCTTTTATCTGTCGAGAGAGAGAGAGAACTATGTTTGAATATATTTTCGTTTTAATTGAGCAAGACTTAAGTAAAGGATGAGATAAGAAGAAAGCAACTAAAGGCAACAATACGGCACTCTGACTGTTGAAAAGAGTCGTCGTGTTTACTTACTCTACTTACAAACTATTAACAACGAGTTAACGAAACGTATAAAGCCAGTAGCTCTAGTTAAATATATTTCACGTTTATATGCATCATGCTATGATTAACATAACAAAAGAAAGTTGTTATCTTGTTATTGTTGGAGACACGTGTAGAGATTCGGAATTCAGAGCATCTGTCAATACTGTAAATTAAAGCTGGACCTCATTTTCTTTATTTGCTCCAGATTAGAAGATTAGTTTTGGGAAGGAGAGTGTAAATTGGGAAACACCTGTAGTGTTTATTTGAGTCCGTAGAGACATACTCGTCAGGATGAAGTAGCACATAAAGTAATAGAGAAGGCGACAGAATCTTATCAGGACTCTTGTCTTGTCGTAAAATATCAACCGTGAAACTTTCTCTCATCTCTCTCTCTCTCTCTCCGCATGAGTTAGAAAGCTGAGCGTATTCAAATCAACCTCTTTTACATAAAGAAGGACAGAATGGAGAAGTTGAGTAGGTTTGCAAAGCACGAATTTCATTCCTAACTTCATTTCATATTCATAACTCAACAAATATAGACTCATTAACTAACTACCTCCTTATATACCATACATATAATAATATATAGAGAGAGTGAGAGAGAATGACATTAAATATATTTCATACAGTCATCGTAACTATTTACTACTCTCTTTAATAACGCAGGAATGTAGTTATTATAGGAATTTATATATTACTGCATAATACAGGGAAGACCAAAAGTAACTATACCCTAGGACTTTCTCCATGAAAATGACAACTTGCCTTTTTCATGTCACTTTTAGAACAACGAATGTAAAGCAAAATTATCTGCTAGAAATTACCTGGAAAATATTTTGGAGTGCTATTATTTCGGCGTGAAAAGACGAAATATTTTCATTTACAGGTGGAGAAAGTCCTACGGTATACATAGTTACTTGTAGTCTTCCAACTTTTTGTTTTTAACGCCTTTCCTAGAAAATTTAACTTTCACTTTTAGAAAAGTGAAAGTGAAGCAAAACTATGTGCTGGAAATGAGGTTAATTTTTTTGGAGTGCGATTTAGTCGTGAAATGATGAATTCTCATTTAAAAATGGAGAAGGTCTTATTGTATAATTACTTTTCGTCTTTCGTCTTTTCATGTTTTTCATGCCTTTCGTAAAAAATTTAACTTTCACTTTAAAAAAGTGAAAGTAAAGTAAAAGCATGTACTAGAAATGACGTGAAAATTATTTTGAGTGCTATTTAGGCGTGAAATGGAGAAAGTTCTATGACATAGTTACTTTTGGTCTTCCCAGTATATCACTGTAGAGAATTATATAGTGAGATATAGGATGGGAAAGTTATTAGTAGATTGCATAGTTCCTAAGTTTATTTCATTTTAAGACAGGATTCTCTCAACTTAATGTTTTTCTCTTCTCGACAGAGCAGTTCCAGGAATATTCTCTCTCTCTCTCTCAGTTTTAGTTATTTAAGCAGTTTTCCTTTGAATTTCTATTTCTACGAATAAAGTCCAGGACTATATATAGCACAGTATATAGAGAGTCACAGTCCAGGGCAGGAGACAGGATCTGATGTCGGGGAGAGTTCCGTTCTCTGTCTTTTTGACCGGGTGAATGAATGAGTTGAGTTCTGTCTAAGCAAGTTGAATTTTCTTTACAGAGACGTAATTATTCCCAAGTCGAAGTTAAAAGAAACGACAAAGTCAGACGACGAGAGCAAGGAATACGACGAAGATGAGGATGATGATTCCGACTATTATGACGACGATGATGACTCGAATGAAGATCTTTTTACCAGCACTTCAAATAATAATGATAAAAACAAGCTGGAGAAAGTCTCCGCTTCCCCATCCAACTCTCTCTTTTCTCCTGGAGCTTCCTCTGATAATAACAACTACAAGTGAGTCCATTTACAGTCTGTCCATGACTTGTGTCCATCTTTTCCCTCCTATTATCTTATCTGCGTCCTTAGTTAGAGTCAGAATTAGAGGATTATTTTATCTCTTCTATCTAATTTCAAGGCAGTTTCTTTTCAGTTTTCACTACTCTTTGTAAGATGAGAAGTCTAGTAAAAGTCATCTATATATCCATACTAGAGTAGCTATATAGATAGATAGGGTTTTGTTGTGGTTATTATCATTTTATATTACCTTTCTCTTATACACACGCAATTTTGTTATAGCATCATTTCATTTCAGTAATATGATCATCCCATCTCTCGGAAACTCAATTTTCAGGGTTATGACACGATAGTTGTGACATTTTCACAGGGAAATCTATTTTATGTTTATTTAGCACATGAGTTTCCCTTTGGATTGTATTAGTGTTAAACATTAAGCTACTTAGCTCACCATCCTGAATCCCCTCTCTCCTCCTCCTACATAGAATCCTGTTAGAATTCTAGAATACTACATGCTAGTTACATTATTAGAGTCGTGTCGTCTACATAGTTATTACATTATGTTTCTTAGTTCTAGTAGTAGTAGTAGATTACCACAAGAAGATATAGCTGATATTATAATATAAAAGTACAACACGTAGCCTTATGGTTTCCTCCAACTCACAACCAACAACCTCCTCCCAAATGCTCTTAGCCTATTAGCACTAAAGCACATGTGTTCTTTCTGTTCTCTTCGGCTCGGTGCTCTTTGCAATTTAGGTCATGCACTCCTTGTCCGGTGGTGAAGCCGACGTTTTTGTGCGGATCGGATAACAGAACGTACAGCTCTTTATGTCGACTCGACTACCATAATTGCATTCAAACTACACAAATTACTGTCTCATGTAAAGGCTTCTGTCCATGCAAAGGTACAGTTCTACAAATTCTCTATTTACCTACTATTTCCTTTAGTACATAGTTAACTTTAAATTATGTTATGGCCGCGACGGATTCTCTGCTGCTCCGACCTATTCTGCTCTCTCCAATTCTACTACTCTCACAACTAATCTAATATTCAACACACTGTGACACACATGACGACGACGACGATACGCTTCGTAAAACGAGAACCCTCTATTATTGTCAGAATTATACATGCAGCTTGAACGTAGATTCCTCGGCTAAGTAAAGTAACCGTAGCCTGATGAAAGAAAGTCCTTCGCTTCAAATAAATCTCTTTCACAGCATTGACAGTACAAATTAAACTCCTGTGAAGTTTTCCTCTGCACTTTCACCATACACAATAGCACTCACTCTCTGTGTGTATGTGTGTCGTGTGTGTCTATGTACAAAGACTAATGTGTCCTCTCAAGAATATTTCATTCCATGTAATATAATGCCGACTCTTCTTTACGTAAGTGTGAATAGTGACATCGGTTAAAAACATAACCACCCCATCAATGAAGTTTCCAAACTAAAAGAGAACTAACTTTTCTATCCAATTCATTATTCACCACAAAAAGAAATTTTCTTTCAACAAGATCATAAGTTCGACAAGATTAGGATTTCAAGGAATTATTTCTTTAAGTAGTTCTGCTTTTATGATTCGATATTCTACTTTCTACTGCTTGTTTGTGTTTATATTTAAACTTTTCGTTTCTTAACCAATCTACCTTACATATACTAAATAAAAAATAGATTAATAATAGTAAATATCAAAAGATACCGAAGTGAGTTGTAATAATTGTAAATGTAAAGTAATCAATACTGCGACAAAGATTGGTGGCGACATGGCGAATTATTATAATTGTAAATTAAGAATTCAGTTTTGAAGAAATGTAAATTTTTGCACATTCAATGTGTAGAGATGATGAAATGGGATATAGGGATTCAGCTTGAGATCATTTCATTCGTATTATTATGATATCAGGATTTGTAATAGCTATTATGTAAATATATTTATAAGTGCATGCATCAAAAATCCATCCAATCCAAGAGCATCAATATGACTGAGTAAGTCGACCATACATGGTTTAGTGGATATTGTGTGGAGGAAAGCCGTAAAAATGGGAAAGGGAGATGTGCATGGAGGCGAGGAAAGCTTATTGTTGGATTATGTATATTATGTAATGTAAAATGTGGATATTTATTCATTTCTTGATATTGCATATGCAGGGCATGAGGTTAGATGTTAGAATGTAGAAGTGGAACAAAGTGAAATAGTAGAATTTAGAAATGAATTCTTTCTGTGAGTAAAATCTGCGTAGTAAATCTCATGGATGGAGTAGTGTGCAGCAGTGTAGTTCTTTGAATACGTAATAAATTGCAGTAGACTAATAGGAAAGTGCTTTCTCTCGGCCACACTATAATTATGTATGTGAATGTGTGCATTATTATCTGTTGGAGCCAAGTGAGTTAACCTCAAAAAGTAATTCGAGCTGGCATACGCTACGCTACGGCAGCACAAAAGTAACATGAGTCTCACATAGACTCCGAGAGAGACACAGACAGAGAATAGAAATATTATTATTACCGTATAACTCGAATTAGTCCATCAGGGTAAATCATTTTGCATCAATTTCCATAATGCAAAAATTTAATAGTGCACCCCCTATGGGTGAACTAATTAATGTAAATCTATTTTTCGGGGCCAAATTTTTGTAAAATTACAGTAGTTCACCCAGGTTCAGGATTATATCGAGTGATTGAAGTATTGTTTCCCCAATGCTTTTAATTCGAAAATAGCTCTTCCCTGTGGGATGAGCTATAAAGAGTGTACATTTCATGTAAATTTGGCTTTTAGTGACAAATTTTTGCAAAAATTCAACAGTTCATCCCGGCTGGTGAATAATATCGAGGGGACGAACTATTAATTCGAAAATTTAATAGTTCATCCCTGTTGGGTGAGCTATAAAGAGTGTAAATTAAATGTAAATTTGGTTTTTAGTTACCAATTTTCGCAAAAATACAATAGTTCACCTCGCAGTGAATAATATGAAGGGGGTGAATTAATTCGAGTTATACGGTATAACTGTATGTGTAATATAGTCTGTCTGAGAATAATATACAGAGGAGTAGTTTAATGGAGGAAGCGTAAACCAATCTGCCTGAACAAGAGTGAATGTACATATTTAATTTTTTCTACTTGTTATTAGTATTCAGAGGCGGAGATTGTCAGAGTCGGAGGATATAGAAAAAAATAATTTTTTCGTAGGCACCGTCTGAATATGAAATATCTGAGAAGGTGAATGTTTGATGGGAAATAATGTCTTCCTTGGGCTTCCAACCAACTTCCAAGTGAATAAATATGCAACCATAAAGACGACAGTTATAGACGTAGTTGATACTACGGCTCCTTCCACATCCACCTAATCTCAAATGTGTTTCGCTCTCTCTCTTCCTCTCTTTCATCCTTAACTCTTTCCGTCTATTCTGTGCACTTTGGAAAATATATGGATCGGGTAAGTAGGAGCATGTAGCTACAAATAGGTGGCCGTTTTCCATGTTATGTCTTGAACTCGCGGCTCTTTCGCCGCGGTAGGTAAGCTTCCTCACTTCACGTTACGTTACATTAAGTAACAAGGGGAAAGCACAAGTGAGCAAAATATCAAAAGGTTTCCGTTTCTTTCCTTTCATTTTGACTCTGACTGACTTCACTCTCCCCTTGACTTCCTTATGGATAGAGAAGAGAAATTTGTTATATCTGTCGTATTTATTTTATATTAGCAAAAGTAGAAGAGCCAGTCTATATTATTATAATAATGTATAAGTGTATAAGCATTTGAGAATGAAATACATTTTTCCTTTCTGCGGTTTGGTTTTAGCTTAACTTTCACTCCAGTTCAACTAAATCGCGTCGAATTCAACTAAATTTGAGTGAAAGAGCCGAAAGTTGCAAATACACTTACATCACATCAGCAACTCTCTCTCTCTCTCTCTCTCTCTCCATATTCCCATGTAACTGAATCCCATTTCTTGCCATTAAATTCCTAGAGTGCACTACGCTGTAATATATTACAGTTACTAAGTAAGTAAAAGGATAGTATTTGTCTAAATGTAAGCCACCCTCCGCCATATATAAAGATATACGAACATCCTGGATTTTGATAAAGATAAAATGCAACTACTATAACTGCGTAGGGACATAAATATCTACATTTGCATTAGTAAAGCAACAGAAGTACATGGCTAAGGAATATAAATATCCTTCCCTTCTCTCCCCTAGTCAAGATTATTAGGGGCATGAGAATATACATATTATTAGTATAATGTAGTGAACCGCAGGCCACGAACAGAACACTGAAATTTTCGAGTAAAAACAGAACACTCCTTTCTCTAGTGTCTCTAGACTCTGCTCTTACTGACTAACATCAGCCCAAGTCGGAATAAACTTCAAATCCTTATCTATGGCCAGGTTTTCTCTGCAGATAGGATTCTGCATGGTTTTCATTTGGACAATGTGATACTTGAGCTATATCCTATATATTCCCTTGAAAGTTTAGGATCGTGCCGTAGTCATTTCATTGTGTCAATATCTTTTAGTGAATTTTGCGGTTGTTGAACATGATCGTTGTATCTTCGGTTGAAGTCCTTCTTGCCGTCGTACGTAGTATAATAGTAGACGATCGAGTGAGTAGAGCATGAGAGGAACGAAGAGTAGGCTAAGCTCAATTCAACTCTTGCGAAACCCAAACCAAAGCCAGAACCGAAGATAAGTAAGCAAATGATGGAAAAGGGAGATTTCCCTTTCGCTTTCTCTCTAAGTGAACATTTTGTGGTATTTCCTGTGCGTACGATGTACGTATATATTATTATGGCGTAATGGAAGGTGGACTACCTACGTCTGGTGTTATCCCCCTGCTGTGTTCTGTAGTCCCCTGAAATTCTATTGAATACTGCTACGTTTAAATTATATAGAAATGTCTAGCCCATATACACACGGTACATAGATAAATAGGTGCTCGGAAAGGAAAGACAGAAACCAAGCGAGACGACCGCAGAACAAAATGTACAGAATAGAAAAGGACTGAAGAGAAACTAGAGAAAGGCAGGAGAATGATAAAATGAGAATTTCAATTCATATTCACTGGAGCTAGTGCAGTCCACCCTAGTTGATACGATACATAAATAGAATACCCACTCTGGTTGAAAATAATGCTTTGGATTATTTCTCCGTTGCCATTCTCTCAGATTAAAAATAAATGTAATTTTGGCCTGGCTGCGCCGAACAAGGGCAAAGCGAACGGAACGACATGACGAGCCTAGACAATGAAATGGGTCCAATTTGTCTGTCAAGGAAAACTGTATAGAAATTACATTTACTATATAAAATACTTTCTCTCCCTATTCCCACCACTTTGTTCCATTTTACCCTTGCTGATTTGAATTTGCAGAGAGAAAACACATTATTATAAGAGACATGCTATAGAAAAACCAATAATACCTATTTAGAAAAAGTCCTTGACAGACTTGTCTTCTATTCTATTTCTATGTGTACTATTATACTGGCACACTATTACTACACACTCACAAACATGTATGTGTACCAGTAGTGTCTACTGTAAAAGACATTTGCAATAGAATCCTAAGACTTATATATTTTCATTCGAATATTTGTATTAGGTTTTCTATATGTAAAGAAAGATTGAATGTATGAGTGAAAGTCATACACAGTATAAGCATACATAGAAAAGGAAAATGTAATAACTGGAGTATTCAAGAGAGATAGAGATCGTAAGCTGTCGAATACTAATGCATTGTTTGCTTTTGTGTCTTTTCCTCTCGTTTTCTTCTTTCCTTCTTCGAACTCGATCAGCAAAGGAATAGCTATGTCGGGGAATATACTATAGGAGAAATAGCATTGTAGGAACTGAGCAACAACCGACGAGTTAGTTTCAATCCAAGTCTGAGAAGACGACGAAGCGTAAGCTGAAGAAAGCAAAGTAGCTACATGAAGGAAACTAGGAGAAAATATACAGCTCTCTTGTTTCTACTCTACTCATATTTTATTCGTGATCGTCAAGCCATAGTCTTGTAGATTTCTTGGTCACATTCCGCCTTCATTCCACTCCTTTTCTCTATATAGCCTTGTCTTCTTTTTTTTCTTGCTTTGCTAACCTATCTCTACAGATAAGAGACTTATGTATGTATATATATTGCCTACAGCTGTAAGAAAGTAGTATCAGTCTAAATTCATACATAGTTACTCACTTTTAGTCTAAGTCACATTGCCATTCTGTGACGGATGTTACATTGGGAGTGCTAGAGATATCTCCTCTCATCTTCCCATCCTCTTTTTCTTCGTTGCACATGCAGAGAAAACTAAAATATAGATTTGTATGTTGTGCACTGTGGCATAGGAATGGAAAATAGAAGTAAAGAGGAGACGACAAGGAAGCAAAGAGATGCGACTATCGGATCCGAGTACATAAGTAGTTTACTGACAGAACTATCAAATAGAATGCGTCACCCGTTTCACTTTCCTATCACTTATTCCGTTAAACTTATAGTTTGACATTGCTTAACTTAGTAAGGCGGCGCACAGTACCTTGGTTCCTTGTTGTGCCTGATTGTATTTTAGTGTTGTTTGTTGGCCGGATTTTGAGCAGAGTAGTAAAATAAGTATATGGAACATGTGGGTTGTTGCTCTGTCTGCCATGAATTTTTCGTGGTGTAACGCTCTCGTGCTTTTCCTTTAATCCTCTACTGCACAGGATTTCCTTTTTTCCCTTTACTCCAGTTCCTGGTTTTCCTTTTCCTTGTTCATTTTTAGGTCGCTTATACAAATAGCACGTACGTACGTAGAACTATAACCTAAAACACGGCATATATCTACACATTCTCCGACATCTCAAATAACACGACCATATAGATGTAACTTGGTCTATGAATGTAAATAGTGGGTTATTTTACTTACCGGTATTAGAAGAAAAGAGAAAAGTGTATCCATGTTAGGTAGAAAGTAGAAAGTAGAAGATCCGTCGTAATGTGATGCGTTGTCCGTGTAGGGCCAATACATAAGCCAAAGCGCTAGGAGGAGGTTACATTAAGAAAGCTTTTCTTTCGTACTACCGACACTAAATATTTGAGTAACAATATCACATAGAAATGGAAGTGAAAGCACTTAGCAAGAAAACGGCAAAGTTTGTCTTTCTTACTTTCTTTCTGGCCGCCAAAGTAGTCGTCCTATCCTAGTAGTGGGTAATACCATAACCAAGATAAGTAAAACCAAAAGACAAACTAACTAACTTAAACAAAGCAGCCATAAGAAGGCTCACTACTCTCCAAATGAAACAAGGGAAAGGGAAATATAATAATATACTTTTTGCTAAAAGGACTTTTTACAGTTCCAGAACACAAAGCCCGCTTAGCTAAATGCTTTTCTCGCATTTTCTCTTTTCTTACAGTTTTACGTCGCCCATTGCACATTGGACGCACGTTATAGCTCTAAATTGTAACTGAACAAGTAATTTTCAGTGAAGCGCCCTAAAAACAATGAGAAAAGGGCGCCAGTAATAAGAAAAGTTATATTTTGCTTTAATGTTTATCCAAAGAAATACGACTCAGAAAACGGGAATGTGTTCACTGAACCACAAGAAACTCTAAAATCCAATCTACATAAACATGTCGATTTCACAGGGGAAGGTAAATGGAAGATTTTGTGTTTTAACTATAAATGTCAAATGTGGACTTGCATACATAATACATTCTTGTAGTAAATAAGATTTTCAGGTTGTTCTCTAGAAAAAGCATTGCTATTTTTCTGGTACGGAAAAAACAATTCGGAGTTACCAGGTGCTAACAGTCAACAGTAAAACAGGGGAACAAATTCCAAAAGAAGGATATTTTCCGGATATATTATTTCTATTGTTCATAAAAGTGGCTTCTCTCCTCCTGCGTATTAAATTTATGGTTCCATATGGGTTGGTACTTTTGAAAAGGAAAGAAAAATGGAGTCGTCATCTAAGTAAAGTACCTATCTACTAAGTACCTCCAGATTGAGTTGGTTATGTTGGTAGTTGCTCTCGTGGATAAACATTGAGAGAAAGTCAAGTGAAGTCATCGAGGGATGAGAGAGCAGAATAGCCGGGCATAATATAACAGTGAAGTCGTCACGACAAAAGGATAATTCTCAAGTGGGCTTAATAAAGGGCGGAAATGATGTTTGGTTGAAATTTTCAATTTTCTCTTTTAGATACGGAGGAGCAACAAAAGAAGAAAACGGCGGAGAGTGAGCGTGTAAGCAGATTCATGCAGAAATATAAGAAAACGGTAGCCAATTTGAAGATGCAGCAACAGCCGAGTGGGCGAGAGGAAAAGTGGACGCCTTACAGCCTATAAGGACGAAGCTGATGACAATGGAATCTTTGCTGGTAATGATTTCGCCAGTGCAAGTGGTACGCCTGTAGCACCGAACCCTACACCAAAGGATCGATATACGAAATATAAGGTAAACCGTAGTTGAGTGCATAGAAGTAGGTACCTTTAGCATTTTGAGAAGAGTGCTAGAGTAAAATGCTGGAGCATCCATGTTCCAGTGACTAGAAAATGCCCGAACAGAGAGAGAGAGAGCGAAAATAATATCAGAGCACCACTAGACAAGACTACGGATGTGATAGCCACTTGTATTTTCTCCAGTTGGTTCATGGCTCTCCTTTCGGATCTGTATGTGTGTGCATTGTTGAGAGAGGAGACTTTCGACTACCCTTTCCTTTACCTATAAAATAAAATCAGTCTTCGGCTATTCTCAACCAAAACTGATGCCAAGGAAAGTGTATTAAGTTGGGGAGAGCTAGTGCTTGTAGTGTTGAACGACGAGCTTGGTAATAGTAAGTAGTAAGATGCATTTTACGATATCGAGGCCAGCCGAGGATCCATTTCCATAATTTGCTGTTTCTTCCCCTTTCCAGCTATAAACGTCTATTGTATTCTATTACTATAACGTTCGTCCCAAAAGAAGCAGCAGCAGAAGTGGCAGCAACCGTCAGATTCTTCTCCTAGTCTCCTTCCCCTCACTACCAAAACTATTTGTACAGGGTGACACACTCCAGACTATCCATATAACTTTCACCATTTGTCGTTTCCCTCCTAAATAGCATACTAAAAGAATGTCACGTCTTTTGCAGCACAGTAAACTTTCACTTGACTTTAAGTGAAAGTGGTGAAAATTCTTTTAGTATGATATTTCGCCGACAAAAGGCTACGATGCCATTTACGTGATGAAAGTCATGTGGAAATTTAGAGTGTGACACCCTGTAGTATTAGTAGTATAATAATAGTAGTCATATCTATAGTTCATGTGTTCCCATCCGAGGAGTAGTAGTCCTCGGCGTCTTTGTGCCATTATACGTAACAAGCCGCAGTTTGGATTTGATGTTGACGGTGCACTTCACAATAACGAAAGGAATGGTTGGTGAGTGAGTGAGTGAAGAGGATCAGAGAAAGTTTCCCACAGCACCAGCTTCCCTTAATAGATCCACGCATGCCTTTCCTTCATTTTCGCACATTTCCCGTGACCTGTCTCTACGGAGCTCCCTTAATTCACTCAGCATCACTACGAAACAGAATAGATAAACACTATGGTCCTTTTGAAATGAACTGGAATGTCGAATGTCTACTTTCCAGTCACTGGGCAATGGATGACCCTATATAGCCCTCTCGGAATTTACTACTATGAATTTATCATATGCACTGGCAATTTATGCGATGAACAGATGAGATATTTCGTTTCATTTCATTTCTTATGTAAATATTAGTTTATGCTCTTCATTCACTAGTTCTCCCTGAGTTGGTTACTCTCTCTCTCGCTCTCTCTATCTCTCTGGCATGACATAACACATTTAGTACCTATAAAGGAAAACAAATCATGCAATGAAAAGCTTTACGAACTAGCCGTGCACTATTTTATTATATTTACATTTGGAGAAATGTTTGTACAATGCTTTAGTGTATTTTGTAGATTTTAAAAGAAAGTTAACTTTCCTTTTTTTCTAGGACTATTCAGGAATAGGAAGCAAGAAGGTGTCTTCGGATAAGCAAAGAAGCTACAACGATGTCGTCAATACCAAGCCAGTTTTACCACGAGGTAAGTTCTAAGGAAAAAGGAAAAGTTGTAATATTCAGAAATGTTTACAGTTTTCTCAGTGGATATGTCTAGGGATATGGGGAAGGTATATATTGCTCCCTAGAAAAGGCAAGTTTAATGTTCCTTGTGTGGAAGGAGGAGTAAAATGGTAGTGTGTTGATTGTCTCGTGAGCCGTTTCGTGCTCTGACTTTAAAGAAATGTCGAAGATACACGACTGTATACCTGGAAGCTACCTACTACTACCTACTTGGCTATTTTCTATAGCTTCTTCTAGTTAGCAATCTAAGTTTAACGAAAGGAATGCTCTACCTATGCTCTGTGACATGCAAAAAGGAAATGAAATAAAAGATCCAATCTCTTGACAATAGATTGCAATGAGGATGCATTAGAGTCCATGGGGAATCGATTGCTCGACTGGTTCTCCGTGGTTATGGCCGATACACAGAAACGGAAATTAAACCAGAAGAAGTCGCAATAAAGAAGGTACATTCAAGTGTGAAACGAAACAGATAAGTTCGTTAATTAACTCTTGTGCCCCCGTCTGCTTTTTCTTCCTCTTCTTCTCCTTTTCCTTGCTTTTGTACTTTTTCTGAAGTGGTGTAATTTGTGTGTCGGACTTTGTTCTTTTATTTCCAATTGGGCAATTTTGCCGTCTTAACTTACGAACAATAACAACATCATTACTTTTTGCTGCTTTTTTCTCTTTCTCTCTTCTCTATAGTAAAATGGAGATGGAATGAAAGTCTATAGTTGTAGAAAGTACTATTTTGAGATTAAGCATAATATCCTTTTCATCCTCTTTACTTTTTAACATTAAAACATTCCGAAACAGATTTGTAGCATAATAGTAGAATTAATGTTGCCCATGCATGATACTTTGTTCAGCATGATGAAGTAATTAATCTACTTAATGCACATGTCAAAGGAATAACTACAAACATCATCAAACTAACAAATGACAACTGCATAATGCTTTTACATGCTTTTCTTCTATATTGCTGTGTTGTTGTGCGTAATGGTCATGTCATGTGTGAGTAGTATGATGAAATAATGTGAATGTTGGGTGAATTTCAGTTCGCTTCCCAGGAGAATGCAAAGGAGAGGTACAATGGATGTTCTCACATCTGAATTCTGATGAAGATGGTCAGCTTTCCCTGCAAGAGCTCTATGACTTAGAAAATGATCGAAATGAAAAATGCATCAAACCGTTATATTGACAGATGTGATACTGATAAGTAAGTGTATCATCTCTTGTTCTTTGTTCGTCGCTCTCTCTCTTATATTTTATCGAGGAGTGGTTTTGTCTGTTTGTTTGTTTTGCTCAATCAGTTTGGAAGATTATTGGTGAGACGTGGAAAGCTATAGGTCTGAATCCGTTGCCGACGAACGAGAATGTTCTATTTAAGTTTAGCTGTGTAGTGTTTAGTTGATTTGAAGGAAGAGAGTTGATTATGTCTTATGTCTAGTCGGATATGTACATTTTTATGTGAGAAAGTTTTGAAAAAGTTTATCGACTTGTCTAGCCTAGGGTTGCCTTCAGATGGGAACTGTGAAGAAACTTTACTTTCAAGGGTCTTCTGCATTCCTAAAACGTTTTTGTTGTTCGCTCGTTTACAAATGTTGCAACTATTATTGCGTTTTAGAGTTTTGAAAAGTTTTCTAGTAGCCTAAAGGTTAAATTGAATTGTTCAATGTACTGCGTTTTATATTGTACTACATATTGGCTGGTGAAAGGGAGAAGTCGCACACAGTGAAAATTTTTCTTCAACTTTTTCTTCGATTCGCCTTTCTTTTTTCGAAGTAACTAAGTAGCTAGGTCTATGGGTCCTCACTGATTTGAGTGAGACTCTCTCTCTACAACCCAATCCAATTCAAGTTTTGCAATAAGATGAATAATGCTAAGTTTAGCTGATTACTCTTGTGCCACTGCGTATAAGATGAGAAACTCTAATGAAAGTGCACAGTAGTACAGTGAACTCTTTTTTTTTACTCTTTTGTTGAGAGAGTGAAAGAATTGTTGATAAATAATTTTCAAGATGTTCTATGGGAATAATTAGAAATTTTAAATGTGAATGTAACGCCATATTTTTTCTATGACTTTCTCTAGGGATGTTTTCATCAGTCCTAAAGAATGGTGCAGTTGCTTCGCCAAGTCAGACCGCCCATGTACCGCCGTGAGGAGAAAGACTAGTGTTGGACTACTGGGTACGTTTATTAATGACATTACTCATAATATACACAAGAACATCTAGAGACACACAGACTATCATAGAACCACCACCACAAGTGTTTAGCAAAAACAAATTATTGTAACAGTTGAGTCAAGACAAGGGATATAGTCTCGTCGTAGCTAGAGCTGTATTGTTGTGTTGTGGCATCATGGTGTGTGACGTCTGCCCCCTTCGTGAGAACTTTCTCTTGTCTTCCCTACTTTTGCTCTAGTTTGATTCATTACACGAGCAGTTCCATAGTTCTGCTTTGGCCGAAAGAAAACAAACGAAGAACCTTCACCAATGAACTAAAATGAGTCACGGGAGGCATTAGTCATTCGCAGAACAATTTTCGTGTCATCGGACATTTTATGACTCTTACTTTTGTTACTTTAGTTTGTTAGTTACCAGAAGAAGCTTAATAATTATTGTTTGTTAGCACGTGTAGCCTTCAACAACATTTATATGATGACTAATCCATAATGAACTATATAATAGGTACACACAGACTAGAGGCACTTAAGAATATTACGTTTTGTTGTTGTCATTACATATTTGTGCATTATTTACATGTTGTTAATTTTCTTGTGTCATTCATTTTTCCAGGAGGATATTTGCCACAGTGTGACTCAGACGGTTATTACAAACCAATGCAATGTCATTCTTCAGTGGGTCTTTGCTGGTGTGTGGACAAACACGGAGTGGAATTTGCTAATACCCGAACCCGAGGGAAACCAAGTTGTGGTGAGTTAAGAAATGGCATTTACATTCCTGTGTCCCTATAATATTTCCCTGTAAATAGAAAATTATAGAAATAGAGAGAGAGGAGAGTCTTTGTGTGGTGGGATGTAATCCGTTTCCCTTACTTTCTTATACATTGCTCTAGGGCCTGTGCTTTGATGCACAAAGTTCTGTTGTCGTGTTGAATATATAATCTGCGTAGGTATTTTCTAAAGTAGGCTATTGAGTTGTGTGCTCAAGTTTACACCTTTTGGAAATATCTATCCCATTTCTTTATATGTGTGTGACTATTAGTTTGAGTATATAGTAGTGGCAGGTAATATTATAATGCAAGGTGAGAGAGAAGAGAGATACATTTTCGTTTGTTGTAGCTATACATAGAACATTAGATTATATTATGCTCGCCTTAGTTTTAGTAGTCGTTGTTAGAGAATAGAAACTACACGTTTGCCTATATTTGCCTCTGCTCTGGCTGCAATGAAATAAAATGAGGAGAAGAGAACAGAGAGCACTCACTCTGTCTCGAAGGTGTGTCAGCCCGTCCTCGTCTCCTTGTTATGTATTAGGGAGCTTTAATTTTAGAGCCTAGCCATTTTATGTGGGTCACTCATGTTCCTTTGCTGTCTTTGATCAATATTTGCTAAGCCACCCCTGAAGAAGAAGGCTACGAGGAATAATAAAGGAAAGGAACTTGTACACTAAATGCCAAAGCTTAAGTGAAGTCAAGTCATTTATTATATATTAGAGTCCCTATACGATCCAATCTATGATTATCTTATGATATGCAAGCATCAAACCTTTTCTCTACACATACCACTAGAATTTAACCTGGAATTCCTTCCACTACTACGATTCTCTTCTTCTCAGTTCAATTAAGTAAGATACCCATGTAAGATCTATCTAATTCATTAGAGGCTCTCTCGACTTGTTCTTCATCGAAATAGTCTTGCTCTGGTTTGCCCAACCTTATGCTATGAGCTCATTTCAATGCTCTCGTCGTGTGTGCTTTGTAAATGCCAAATGTACTGAGTCAGTATCTTATCCGTCAGAAACCTTTATTGTTCTCCCTATCTACACTTTCCACCTTGAATTTTCCAAACAGCCACACTATATACTAACTACTTACAAGTTAGAACTTACCTTTTGTGAATGTGTCAATGTTTTTCCTTATGGGGACATATTCCCCATTGTGTTGTCAACAGGGCGTCTTATCTTGCACAGACTAGAACTAGACTGTTCTGTTCTCTCTCTCTCTCTCTCTCTCTCTCTCTCTCTGCAGACAACGACGATTACTACACTCTCTTTCTGTGTCTGTGAACACACTTGGCCATTGCAGTATACAGATGGATTAATAAGATTAATTTAATGTTCTTGTTTTTCTCTGTGCAACAAAAACAAGACAAGCCAAGACAGATACAATTTCTTTTTATTTCATCTGTGATGTCATGTCATTGCCTCTTCTATCTATTTTCTAGCCATAGCTATAGCTTCTATATATTTATTTACCTACAGATCTAAAATGTTCTTTTCCTTGTTCTTCTCTCCAGGTTCCTTCTCAGAGCGAGATGACAATGACTTGGATGACGACGATGCAGATATCGAAGGCAGTTCCGATGGTCCTCTTGAGATTTAAAGTGAGAAGAGGAAGAGATGGAGCGTTAAGTTAACAAAGTTGAGAGAGTACTAGAGAAAGAAGGGAAGAAAGAGGCTTGGCTCTCCAGCTAAAAACTAAACTAATCCACACTCGAATCTAATCCAATGCGCTCTCGTCTGTCTCTCTCTATCTATCTATCTCTCTCTCTCTCTCTCTCTATCTGTATTGTATTATTGTCTTGTCTTGAATTCTTGGAGATGAATATTACACTACAATACATACCATAATAATATATACATACACTACATTACATACATACAGGAAGAATCTGTTATGAAGAGATTTAACTACTAACATACTATACTATACCAACTACTCTACATACAATAAATAGGTATTACTAATTTTACATGAATTACTAAAACTATGATGGTAAATGTCGGTAGTGGGTAGTGGGTACACGTATGTAAATTATTATACAGTAGTCTCGTCGCGTTATCAGTCTGTCGATTTTTAGTAATTCGAGAATAATTAATTAATGATGCGTA
>JABASI010001378.1:0-25591 GCA_019776505.1 Tomocerus nigrus
TTAGGAACTACAGCGCTCGCACTAAAGGAGGTTTAATATGGGAATTGCCACACTACTATGAGCGTCAGTAGTTTCATGAAGGCTTTAATTCATGGTTGATGACGATAGTCATTTTTGTTGCAAATTTCTTCCTATTTCGAATGATGGTCTCCTCATTTTGGTAGCAGCCTCCGTTTGGGAGCTGGAGTCCGTAGAAGTGTGGGACATAT
Source organism: Tomocerus nigrus (assembly GCA_019776505.1). NCBI lineage: Eukaryota > Metazoa > Arthropoda > Collembola > Entomobryomorpha > Tomoceridae > Tomocerus > Tomocerus nigrus. The sequence continues at coordinate 210 of JABASI010001378.1, forward strand.
ATATGTATGTATCCTATGTATCCTCCAAGAGTAAAATAATTTGAGAATTTTAGACTTTTAGATGCACTTGAAGGCATACTAAAATTCTCATAACTGCAAATGAAATGCTTATGAGCCGAAACATTAGAATTGCTAAATATAAATTAAAATTGCTTAGTTAAAAAGTGTGGAATCTGAAAATTTGATTTTCATCTGAAAAACTAAGAGAAATAACACAATTTTTAAATGGATTTTTGACAATAAGGCATGTTATGGTAGGTATGTAGTTTAGCAATTATAAGCTTATGTATTCTAATCCTTTGGAATTTACTAATGTGTGTGGACGTGGTGAGAGGTTCTGAGATTTTAACCATTTAACAAGCTATGCCCGTGCTATGCCAATAAAAATGATTTACGAACGATATACTTTTTCGGGCTTAATATTTACAGCAATAAATCAGTTTCTATTTGTGGGAAATATTATTATCCCCACAAACATGGGCTGCCTTTTAGTGTCTGTTTGTTCTTTGCTTTTTGTATCTCCTTCGCCTTGCCTGTTTCCTTCCACACGTTGGTTGGAGTGATTGTATTAATTCTGTATTTTACCCAATTGAGTAGGAGCACCGATAAATATTAATTGTCTCAGTTTTTACAATAGAATTTTACACTATTATGCTAAATTGTAATGTATATCCTGGATGTACTAAAGTTCAACATGACAATGGCTGTTTTGAAAACAAAGGTTTGCATCATTAATATTGTATTAGAAATACGTACCAACCACCACCACCACCACCGCCCGGCTCCTTTCATAAATCAAAGAAAAGAAAACACAAGTGGAACGAAGTGTAAATAAAGAGCGTCGGTTTAAGTCTCTCCCTCTCAATTATGCACCTACATCATACTATGTATGCTAATAATCTTGTTAGTAAATAAATCAAAATAAATTATGCAAGCTATTCATTTATGGTGTTAGGCCAAATGTATGCCGTTCACGAATCCGAACTTATTGTTGCCCAGGTTGGACTCAGAAGACTGGTTCCGGACTTTGTGTTATACGTAAGCCTATAACTTACTTTCCCATATCTTCTAGCTGTTCTCTTTTCCTGCATCTTTCCTTAAAAGTACTCTTCGTTTTATGATATACAGCACATATCCAAGATATTTTTACTGGTACAAATGATATGTATTAAAAGAGACTAGTAGATAACAGTGTACACAATTAATAACAATAATGCTATTACAGGGTGTTAATACACCCTTTACCTTTATCACACTTGGATTTGGTTCGTAAATATTTACTTATTCTTTGAAATGCATGCAGAAGAGAAACATAATGCTTGTGGTTATTAGAATTGTGATAATTTGATACAGCAATTTGTACAAGACCATGTGGAGCGGGTCGATGTGTCAAGCCTAATTTATGTCTTTGTGATGGGGGAACAATTTCAACACAATGCAATGGCTCAAAACAAGGTAATCTAAATGTCAACAGTACTTTACCTAATCCATACCTCGAAGTACTTTGTTAACGATATACTAACTATGATTTTTTTTTTGAGATGGTTCAGAATGTCAGTTCAGAGGTTATTCTTACCAATTAAATAAATAAATACGATTGAATGCGCTCACATGTAAAGTAAACTTAGAAATTGTGGTATCTTTTTAAAATATCGCTGTAGCTTATGGTTATAAAAATCAAAAAAGTTATTTTAGGTATGATTACTCAAATTATAATGTTTGCAATAGTTAATACGTATGCAATTATTATGATGTTAGTGCTTAATCGTCCATGATAAGACTAACAGTAAACAGTGTTGCTACTTGTACTGCAATTAGACAAATCAGCAGATTTCTTTGCATTTGCAGACGGACGACCAGGAACTGGCAATGGGTCATCAGGTTCAAGTTCCGGAGGCTCATCGTCCTCTGGTGCGTGTCAAATTTCTTGTCTTAATGGAGGGACGTGTATCAACAACAAATGTACTTGTCGAACAGGCTATCAGGGTGAATACTGCGGAGAGCGTAAGTTTAGATTATTTGATTCATAACTTTTCATCCCAAGAGTAATCTACATATAATGCGCACTATTTACATATGTATTATCTAATATCGAAAAGCATTTTTCAGCATTATTTATTCATTCTTTCAAAAAATGCATTACTGCAGTTGCTGAACTCTAAAAAAGATTAAGATTTGTAAATCTGTTGAAGTTGAGACAGTTGAGACTGAGAGTAGTGCTGAGTGCTGTGTAGTTTATGCAGTGTATTGTATCATAAATTCATCTTTATCACAATCTACTCTTCAGTAACTGCCAATTATTAGTAATCTATATAATGTCTGACACAAGTATAGCAAAAGGAAAACCATCCTCTCGCTTTTAGTAGTAACATTTCCTATGAAGACAATATTAGTATTGTGTTCTTATCACATGCTGTATCCCAAATGACGTAATTCACTTACATTTAGGTTCCTGCTGTAACTTAAATCATTATCTCGTTCAAAGAGTACCGTTACACAGCTATGATGTTTCTTTTATAGTGTTTATTGTTACATACTTGTATATTGCATGGATTAGCCACATTATTGGACTTCTACACAATATACTATTACTCCTTTCTGGATAATCATTTAGGTTTGCTCTGAAAAGTTCTTTAAAAACTACCTTTACGTGCACCCCCAGAACTGGAAACAAAATTTTCTGATCCTCTAAAGAGCGAGAGTCCTAAATATAATATACTCACTAGTAAATGAAACATTTTTATGTACATATATATTAGGCAACTAACTTGTTTCCTTTTAAAAAGCAAAATTTGTTACAGTATTTACTTTACGATACGGTCATGAATGGTATATCAATGAAAATCATAATTTCTTGGATTTATCGTTTATCGTAGCCGTTTGTCGCGAGCCGTGTCAGAATGGAGGTCGTTGTATTGGGCCAGACAGATGTGCGTGTGTTTATGGCTATACTGGACGAAGATGCGAAGCAGGTGCGACTGAAATTTATATATATAATATACCTACATTATTATGCTGCATGCTGATTCAATTTTCCATGAATTCCTTAAAGATATTTGAATCACTGAGTTGTAACATTATTTCAAATTGTGTGGACAGGGCATAGAAATATTACTGTTTTTCAATTACGAGTCAGCAAGTGATATTTTTCTGAACGCAACATAAAATGCATGGATTGGATTTTCATCCTTTCTGGTATTTTTACGATAGTGTTGGTGTTTTTTAATTGAAATTGAACATTCTGTGTAGATTTGCCATTAGTTTTAAGTACTGCAAATAGTAATGAGGTGTGATGCATAAAAGTCGACTGTGCAATGGCCAAAGGAAAAACGGAAATAAAATTGAAATGCATTCCATTTACAGAAGCGAGACACGACATCAAATGGTTCACTATCGATGGGGTATTAAGTAGTTAACCAGTTAATTCTGGTTTAGATTACGAGCAACATAGTTTACAGTTCACACAGAAGCAGAAGTCGTTTTACAGTTGATGTAATGCATTATGCTTATAAGTCACTATTTATTGCTTGCACTAAAATGTTATGTGAAAGTAGTAGGTGCGACTTTATTACGGAGAGCATAATACATTTTTCTTTTCTAATCTTCCTATCTCGACACTCACTCAACATTCTATTCTGCCTACCTAATGAAAAATTGTTACTTTCACGTTTATGGAATTTGCAGGAACGCCGCGTGGTAAACGCCAGACGTAGACGCATGTTGCAATCCTCTTCCTCTCCTCATACTACTCCTCTGTATAAATCTTAAATCATTGATATGAAATTGATACGCTTAAAGTGCTCGAACACTTTGATATCTCCCGCAAGTAAGAATAAGCAAGTGTCTTGACTTAAAACTTTATTCAAATCCATGCACCTTGTAAGCTACTTGGCGTTTGCTAATTAACATATCCTCTTTGTGCACAGTTCCTACACATTTTTATTTATCACATACATAATTACATAGAATTTATTTAGTACCTAATGAAATTCTTCATGCTGACAAACTGTCGGTAAACTTCTTGAAATACACAGCACAGATTTTATTTACTAAGATTTTGAAACTGAGCCTGAGGGGATATTATTCATAATGTTTTCATCATATACGAATAAATAATTATTTACTATGTGTTAGTAAGTAGTTACAAATTAAGTGCCTTCCCACTGTACAAACTACACCTTTTTAATAAGTGAAGTTTTTAAACCTTTTTGTGTGTGATTCACACAAATTTGATAGCAAACTTGGAAAGTAAAAAGGTGGTTGAGTATACTTATAACTATTACAAATTGAGTAGGCAATGCAATTTGTTTTACAGATGTTATATTTATTTTCTACTACTAACATCTACTCTTTTTTCTTGTGAAATTAGACTTATTATTGATATTCTAAAAGTAGGTACTTGTAAAATGCAAAAAGGTACTTGATATTAGGATCTGGAGTTAAATTGGCTTACAATGCTTATACTTAAGTAGGCCATTCTTGTAAAAGTAAAAATAATCTGCTTTAATAAGACTTACTGACTTCACAAACATACTTAATTCTATAATCCTCTCAGCAGTCAAAAATTGAGTATAATCTATTGGCTCTAGAAGTACATGATAATAAACCATTCATAAATGTAACACAAATAGGAAGAGTAGTGCAAGTATGTAGATTACAGAGCAGATACTCAATAAAGATGTGAGGACATAAACGAGAATTGCTCATCTTATCGTAAGAAATGCGCTTGTTGTTGGCAAATGTCTCAGAGACTTAGATCTGTTTCTTTTGGCTTCGGCATAATTTTATCAGCAGAAGATTACATAATAATTATATTAAAATTGCTCTGCGTATTGAAATTCACACGTTCTACTGAATGGTTTATGAGTTCATGGTTTTCATTGGATGTTTGCATCCTATTAGGTTACTTATCGTCTAGTTGAGTCACATAACAAGTCTGTAGAATGAAGTCGCTTAAATGAAACGTATCTGTTCGGTAATCGATGCTTTATTCCCATCACAATTCAATTCAGGCGTCACAGGGTTAGTGAACTTAGTATTTACACCGTTACTATTTACGATTATGATGCAAATGTATCAACTCATATTGGTGAAAATTATGCAGTTGCACACAACTGATTTCCTCCAGTTATTAATTATACATTGACGTGTTGTGAAATTCTTTAGGCCTATATGGCATTTCTATACGGGTACCCAAACTGAAGGCAAATATACACAAATAATTATTATGTAGTTTTAATGCCCACATTAAAATGGATCTTTTTCTAAATCGTGGCTGTGAAATCCAATTCGTATCGGTACCTATATGCAGTTCTATGACTTATGTACTGTACACAGGATTAAAATTAGCATAAATGTATCAAATTGCATAGTGTGACTCAATAGGGTTCTATTACTCATTTATTATTCTATTTAAAATTGAAATAGACTACCGAACGGGTCCTTGTTACACGAAAATATCCGGAAACACATGCGGCGGGCAGTTGCAAGGGGTTGTCTGCACTCGTCAACTTTGTTGTGCTACTGTGGGCAAGGCTTGGGGTCATCCATGCGAGTCCTGTCCACTCCAGTTAGACTGCGAGCAGGGTCACCTGAAAAATATCCACTCTGGACAATGCTTAGATGTGGACGAATGCGAAGCCATTCCTGGAGTTTGTGAAGGAGGACGCTGTCTTAATACTCCTGGAAGTTTTCGATGCGAATGTCCACCTGGTCAGGCTCCAAGGGACGGTGCTTCTGGTCCTTGTGAAGATGAAGATGAATGTCTGAAACCTGGAATTTGCTCTCATGGCCGCTGTGTCAATACAGACCAAGGCTACTACTGCATTTGCGATAGAGGCTTCATTCCCAGTCAAGACAGAAAAGTTTGCATTGGTAAAGTTTACTAAACTCTATTATAGACTTACTTATTGTAGAAACCTTCAAATTAAGTTTATTCGGATTTATTTGAGCATTTACGCAAAATATGTACACAGATCAGCGATTGCCACAACTGCCACTAAAATACAGATTGACAATTTTAGTCTATCATACAAAATAGTGTCGTAGTTTAATAGTTTTTAATTTTAAACGCTGTAGCTTTTAATATGATAGATAAGAAGAATAGATAAAAGAAGTTTCTATGAACGCAAGATGGTTATGAAATAGATAATTTTAACGATTTAATCTGAAAGAAGGATGCGTTTGTTCTTTAACAATTAGATGCGCGACGAGGGAATTGTTTTACATCTGTGCTGCGAGGGATCTGTCGTGGGAAACTGTCGGTGCATTTAACAAGGCGAGATTGCTGCTGTGGTGTCAATATGGGAAAAGGATGGGGCGACGAGAACAACTGCGACGTTTGTCCGACCAGCGACACGAGTAATAAATATTATTATACCATGCTCATAATGTTGACAATGTACACTAGCATAGTAATGGTGTGTGCAGTAAAATATGTATGACATGCTACATTAAACACGGAGAATTTTCATATGAATGATCATAAAGAATAAATGAGTCGACCAAAAATGGAATTCCAAGGGTTGAGTTCAACTTAAAGCTAGTCCTGTGGTAATAGATTTCTTTTTCTTCTTCTTTTCCCTGTCACAGATGCCTACAAAGAGCTTTGCTTACCGTCCAGTTCGCTCACTAAAGTTGATGAGTGCGGATTGCGTCCTGATATTTGCGGAAGTGGACGATGCATTGACATTATGGATGGCTATCGTTGTGAGTGCAATGCAGGATATTCTCAAAGGTCACCTATGGCTCCTTGTGAGGATGTCGACGAATGCCGACAACAAACGGGTCTTTGTCAAGGAGGACGTTGTGTTAACACCCCTGGCAGTTACAATTGCATTTGTCCAGGCGGATTTGATGTCTCTTCCGACGGAAAGTTTTGCATTGGTACGTTCAGCTAAAAATTCTATTTTCGAAGTTTAAACTTTTGTGTTGTAAAATCAAGATTGGCCGAATTATAAATCTATTCAAAGATATGAAATATTTATTAGTGAGTAATGCAAAATTGCATGGAATATATTTCATGCATCTGGTTATAACTTTTTGTGAGATTTGATTGTTTACGACTCAAATGCAGATCATGACGAATGTAGCGAAACGGGGATGTGTGCCAATGGTGTTTGTATCAACATGGACGGCTCTTTTAAATGTCAATGCAAGGAAGGCTACATTTTGTCTCCGACAGGACATGCTTGTATAGGTAAAAATCTATTGTTGTTTAATGACAATGATAAACGGATGTTTTTTTATAAATACTTGTCAAAATGTTTGCCATTCTTTTACAGATCTTGATGAATGCTATGAAAATCCCAGGATTTGTCTGTCAGGAAGGTGTGAAAACACACTGGGCTCTTATAAATGTACCTGTCTCGACGGATTTACCCCGTCTGTAGATCAAGCCTTTTGCGTTGACAAGGATGAATGTGCCGATACGGGAATGTGCGAAAATGGACGGTGTCTTAATATGGACGGATCATTCAAGTGTGTTTGCAACCCGGGGTATCGACTCGGACCTACTGGCAAGAACTGCATTGGTAATAAATCCCTGTAATATTATTATTGTTTTCTGCAGAAGGATTTGAGCTAATAAACAATTTGTGCACGGCTATATAAGAAGATACCTTATCTGAGAATTCGATGCTTATTTTTAGATATCAACGAATGTGATCAACTGCCTTGTCAAGGAGGCAGGTGCATTAATACAAAGGGAAGCTTCAAATGCGAGTGCCTTCCGGGATTTACTATTGGACCGGATGGAAGAACATGTCTTGGTAATAACTCGAAAATTAAATAACGGCTAATGAAAAGAATGACAATTTTTTATGTCATATATAGAGCATGTGATTTTTTTGCAGACACACAACGAGATATTTGTTACGCTCAAATTCGAGATGGAGTTTGCTCTGGTCCATCATTAAATCCAGTTCCTCGATCTACCTGTTGTTGTTGTACTGTGGTGATAGGACAGCCGATGGGTTGGGGAACTCCTTGTAGACCGTGTCCTGTGACTGGAAGTGCAGAGTTTGATCTTTTATGCCCACATGGAGCAGGAATGACTCACAATGGAGACGGTTTGTAATTAATTAAGTGTACCTACTAATTTAATTGACAATGTTAATGAATCAGATTCGTCTTAGAAATCCTATGCTTGTCCTCATGTATGCACAGATATCAATGAATGTGCTCAAAATCCGAATATCTGTACGAATGGAGCATGTGAAAATATGCTCGGGACATATCGCTGCATTTGTGATCATGGCTATCAAGTAGATCCGACAGGGAAACTCTGTGTTGATGTCAATGAATGCGAGATTGATGGACTGCTTTGTGGAGGAGGTCAATGTAAAAAACACTCCAGGAAGTTTTCAAGTAATTCTTTTAGCAAGATTTCTTGCATGATTTTATCAATTTCGGTTATGCAGTGTAAATGTGATCATGTAATTGAAAATCTTGTGATCTTTTAAATTATTAGTGCATCTGTCCAACGGGAACTCAATTCGATGTGCGAACTCAAGTGTGTCAAGATATCGACGAATGTAGAGATCCGGCTCAGCAAACATGTACAAATGGCAGGTGTATAAATACGATAGGAAGTTTCAAGTGTGAATGCACAGACGGCTACATCTTGGATAATTCAGGAAGACTTTGTATCGGTAAGCTATGCCCACTACAAAAAAGAATTCATGAGCCTGTTTCCTATGAAGCTGTAAAGCGACATTCCCCTCTAGATAACAGGAAAGGATCTTGCTGGACGAAGGCTGTTGCTGGAAAGTGTGAAGGGAATTTAAAACGGCCCATGTTGAAGTCGGAATGTTGTTGTTCTGTTGGTAAAGCTTGGGGCAGTCCATGTGAAGTTTGTGATCCTCGTCTGTGTGAATGCCTGCCTGGTTATGCTAAGGTAATTTGGGTGGAAGAGACTCTATCTGATTGCAATAGACATTTGACTAGCTAATAGAAAATTTATGTTTCTTAAAGATAATCGTTATTGATTTTTAGCTTGATGGGAAAACGTGTGTCGACATCAACGAGTGCGATTTGCATCCTGGAATTTGTCAAGGGGGCGGAACTTGTGTGAATACCGAAGGGTCCTTTACCTGCTCGTGAGTTTCTTGCTTCCAAACATCTCGATAACGAACATATAATTAAATCCTACTGTTTTTCTTACATATTATTGGATTTGTTTTTAGGTGTCCTCCCGGTTTGGAACTAGAGCCAACTGGAACTCGGTGTTTAGATCGTCGAGAAGAATTCTGTTACATGCAATCAAAGCATGGAGTCTGTACAAAACCTCTGGATGGATATTATTTGAGATCAGATTGTTGTTGCACTGTCGGAAGAGCCTGGGGTCGAGAATGTCTTCCCTGCCCTCGACCTGGTAGTGAAGCTATGGCCCAATTATGTCCTCGGGGAATAGGATCCAGTGGACGAAAAGACATCAATGAATGCATCATGATTCCCGGATTGTGTGAAAATGGAAGGTGTAGGAATACTGTTGGATCTTACACGTGCAGATGTAATCAGGGATTTGCTTTAGACGAAGATGGAATTAAGTGCATTGGTGAGTTCTGTACTGATGTAATTCATTTTACACGGAGATATTAATCCCTACAAGATATTATTGATTTTTCTAGACATTGACGAATGTTCTATCATGGCTGGTGTATGTGGCAATGGAACATGTCAAAATATTCCTGGCAGTTTCACTTGTAATTGTGATAAGGGCTATGAAACTATGATGATGATGCAGACATGCATGGGTAATCGATCTAAAATTGTATTCTATTTTTTCGGTTTTATTTTATGAATCTCAAATTGACATAAGATTTCTATTTTTACAAGATATTGACGAATGTCAGCGAACACCAGGTCTTTGTCGAGGTGGAAGATGCATAAATACTCTTGGTAGTTTCCGATGTGAATGTCCGACTGGGTTAGAATTGACACCTGACAAGTTAGAATGCAAAGATATCGACGAATGTTCAAGAACAAGTGGAATATGCTCCAATGGTGTGTGTGAAAACATGATGGGAACATATCAATGCGTTTGTAACGACGGCTATCAACCAAGTAGCAGTAATCGAGCCCATTGCGAAGGTAATTTAAAGATTCTATATGCAAAAATGTAAGTTCAAAGATATTTTAAGCTATTTTCATGTTAGTCTATGAAAATCTTATGCAATATTTCAGATATTGATGAATGTTTCTTGAACAACGGTGGTTGCGATGTTATATGTCTAAACACTCCGGGAAGCTATTCTTGTGCGTGTAATCCCGGTTACATGCTTCTAATGGATGGCAAAACGTGCACGGATGCGGATGAGTGTAAAGATAATTCAAGAGTTTGCAACGGAGGAAAGTGTACAAATGTGCCGGGTAATTACAGATGCGAGTGTACTGACGGACTTATTCCTTCTCCTGATGGAACAACGTGTCTAGGTATTTATTCATTTATCATTCAACACGTCTGACAGTTGAAGTCTATTTATTATTCTATCATAATATTAACTCCCACACCAAATTCCTCACTCTGTACATAATTCGAGATTTTATTTATAGACGTGGACGAATGTAGAGTGGATGCAGGTGTATGTGGACCAGGGCATTGTGAGAACACCTTAGGATCTTTCATGTGTAGATGCGATGATGGCTTTTCTGTGAGACCTGAACTCGGACCATCTTGTGTCGACGAGGATGAGTGCCTTATGGGCAATTACATTTGTTCTATCAACGCGGAGTGTATAAATGCAGAGGTGTGTCAAAGGGGTTCCTTTGTGTGAACTTCTTTTAGTTGCTGTTAATTTTTCAGGGTTTTTGGGAGAGAAATGTAAGTATATTTTTTACTAAAGGGATCCTATGAATGTCGTTGTCGGGATGGATTTACAGGAGATGGGAATTCTTGTCGTGATATCAATGAATGTCAAGTTAACAACGGAGGTTGTCATCAAGATGCACAATGCATTAATACAGAAGGGTCATTCAGGGTAATTTTCTCATTTAGCCCCTCGCACATTTTTCTCCTTGTGGTGACAAAATGTTAGTTTATTCATAAAAAAATGGGGAATAACTTTTAAATGAAAGGGTTTTCCTAAATGTGCTTTGGTTTTGTAGTGTGCATGTGATGCCGGATTTGAAGGAGATGGTTACACTTGTACTGACATTGACGAGTGTACAAACAATCCGAATCTATGTGAAAACGGGCATTGCTTAAACCTACGTGGCTCTTTTGACTGTGACTGTGACATGGGATTCATGAAAAAAGATGAGGACGATCACATGTGTGTGGGTATGTATTTTAGTATTCCTGGAATCTAATTAAAGAAACTACTGACTATGGATTGCACGAGTGAAAACAAATCTGGTGACATTCGGTGATTAAAATGCTATAGATATTGACGAATGCGGGATTTTCCACCAACTTTGTGTGTTCGGCAGATGTGAGAACATTCCAGGGACATTCAGATGCTATTGCCACAAGGGATACACTTTGGACTCAACAGGAGGTAAAGGCTTGAGAAAGAAATTGAAAAGTCCTTCCTTCACTACTCTAATTAACAAGTTTACTAATGTGATGTGTAAGCAAATTCAATTAGTTTTAATTAGTAGATTTGATGTATAAATAGGAAACTGCACGGACATAAATGAATGCGAAAACACGCACTCGTGTCTGTACGGAACTTGTGTGAATACCCAAGGAGGCTATACTTGCCAGTGCCCACCCAGCTACGAATTAGTGGAGGCTGGAAATGCCTGCGTAGGTATGTCTAGAAAATTCCAAGGAAAAGCTCTTTTGTTCGCCCACGGAAAATAATTAGAAGGATTTCCACGTAACTTGTCATCACATTGTGCTACTTTAGATAAACGGAAGAGTCAATGTTATTTGGACGGTGGGGATGACGGTACCCGGGTGAGACGGCCATTTGGATTTGGCGGAAGGCGTGATTGCACTCGACCTGTTGGAGAATTAATGACCCGGGCAACTTGTTGCTGTTCTGTGGGAACTGCATGGGGTCCTCTATGCGAAGCTTGTCCTCTCCCTGGATCCGATGAACATAACACGATCTGTGCTGGGGGATCTGGTTTCAGACCCAATGGCAATACGGTATATTAAATCACAGTACCTAAGTAGTGAAATCTTTGAAAATCACGCATATTTATGAAACAGTAAGATTTTAATGGTTTCCGACTGCCGACCAGGTAGTTCTTGAGGATATTGACGAGTGCGACGAAATGAATAAAATCTGCGACCATGGAAAATGTACAAATACTTTCGGAAGCTTTATGTGTACTTGCGTTGCTGGCTATCGGCTTGATTCTTCTAAGGCCATGTGTGTAGGTATGTATAGCATTTATTTTGTCCAGGGATTCATGACCTTACCATTGAAAGAATTCCTATAGCTCATCAATGAGCGAATGAATGAAAATCCATAGAGTCTACGTAATTGATTCATTAATTCATTTGGCTATGCGTAGATATTAATGAATGTATAGAAGACCCTGGAACTTGCGGCGTTGGTGAGTGTGTAAACGATGACGGTGGCTATCACTGTGTATGTCCTGAAGGATATATGCTTCTACCCAACGGACGTAAGCCATCTATTTTCTATTTGTCTCCTGACTGACGTACGTAAATACAAAATGTTATTTTTGCTTCAATTTTTCTGAATCAAGGAGAATGTGCTGATATGAGAAAAGAACCTTGCTATATGGATTTTAACACAACTTCTTTGAAATGCTCTCATCCCATGTCTAACAGACAGACGCGTATGGTTTGTTGTTGTTCTATGGGAGCTGCATGGGGAGAGGCTTGTTTACCTTGTCCCAAACCAGCCACTCGTAAGTCTCACTCTCATTTCCGTTAATTAAATACTTTACAGAACATTGTGCAGATATTTTAAACGAATCTATTCCATCAGCCCAATACGTTTCTCTTTGTGGTGGTCGCCCGGGTCAAATTCTTAATCCGATGACTGGACTGCCTGAGGATATTGATGAATGTGCCCTAATGCCTCAAATGTGTCGCAATGGAATATGCGTTAATACTCCTACGTCCTTCCGATGTGAATGCTTCAGAGGCTTTACGTATAACGAAGAATCACATTCTTGCATTGGTAACTTATTGCAATCCTCCATATGACAAAGTAGACGGTCCGTGTTTACTGGAGATCCTATAGAAATCACAAATAGTTTTCCTGGAAAGAGATGCTATAATATTTTTTTGCATTCATCTAGATGACAATGAATGTAACCGAAGTCCCAATCCCTGTCATGGAAATGCCCAATGTCTTAATATACCTGGAAGCTTTGAATGTCGGTGTCCCGAGGGATATCGCTTAGATCACAGTCAGCGTGGTTGTTTAGGTTAGACATGAAAATATCTACTCTTCTTCCCATCCATTCGGTTCTAAATATTCTTCTGGATTTCTATTAGCAATAGCAAACATGCTAACCTTGGAGAATATCACTATTCCCCATGCCCACATTGCACTTACCTATATAGGATTTTGCTTTGTGCTGATTTCTAGAGATTACCGCCTACAGACACTCTAATATTATTCACATATCTACAATCTACAATCCCTGTCCACATTTCTCTAGAATTTTTAATCAAAGGAAAAATTCCTTTGAACAGCTATCAGTTCCATTTTCCTTGAATCCCATTGCATGTAAATCTTTGTGTAAACTTAAAATACTTACATCTATCTGCAGGAAAAGAAGCTAATGACAAAAAAGTTTCGGGAAATGTTTTAATACAAAGGATTACTCAGTACTATACATGAAATGATACGAATGATGCTTTGAATGATAAATGAATAAAGCTAAAATGTCTAGAATAAAATACCTAGAAAATTTTATAATGAAAATTAGTAGTTCAATGAGGAAATGATAATTTTCAGATATAAATGAATGTGTGGAGCGTCAAGGGGTTTGTGCCTATGGAGAATGTAACAATTTTCAAGGAAGCTTCCAATGCATCTGTCGAAACGGGTTTACTTTGACTCCCAGTCGGGATTCTTGTGTAGACATTGACGAATGTCAAAGGAACTTAAATATTTGTAACAACGGATCCTGCATTAACACTCTGGGCTCTTACAAGTGTATGTGTCATGGTGGATTCAAAATCAGCTCGACGAATGATTGTGAAGATATGGATGAATGTCAAATGATGCTTGGTGCGTGCAGAAACGGGCGTTGTAGGAATACAGTCGGTTCATTTACATGCCAATGCGTCGATGGCTACACACTCACACCGGATGGTCATAATTGTCGCGATGTTAACGAGTGTGATGAGGTAATACCTAAAATTCTACATCTACTACACAAGGAAGGTGTATAGAAGACACTCAACTAAATATACACGATGTATGCTCTATGTACTCTTTAGATCCCTAACACTTGTCCGAAGCCTGGAAAATGTCAGAATATTATGGGCTCGTACATTTGCTCATGTCCTCCAGGTTTCGAGCTGTCTTCTGATGGAAACTTCTGCACAGGTTTGTTAAATCATAAACCGTTTTTAAATTGACACGCTAAGATTTTATGATTTTTCTCGTTAGGGTATCTATTTACTTAGGCATGTGTAGGTATTTACTCCGCTACTACATTTTCCTTCATTTATTGGCTTTTTAAGTTCGAAGTAAAACTTGAGTCTAGGGTGTCTTGAAGTTAGTCAGTGACATGAGTCAAGACTTTTAGAGGTTGTCTGTAAAGAAGGGCATGAATATGCAGACTCAGCTTGAGATATTATGTTTCATGTATCGAATGTTTCAGATATTAACGAATGTCAACTAAATGCTAATTTATGCACTGATGGAACGTGTCTGAATACTGACGGTGGATTCATTTGCCAATGCCCTGAAAATTATGTACTAAGTCCGGATGGGAAAAAATGCGTTGACAGTAGACAGGATCTATGCTATGATGGACTTCTTCACGGAGGTCTGCTTTAAATTTACAGGATTTTCTATCCACAAGAGTGTGAAATGTGCAAGGAGTTAACTTTGCCATGTTATGATTCTTAATTTTATAGGATCTAATTTCTTTGGAAGCGGAGGAAGAGGTCCAGGTGTTTGCTCTAAAGCAAGAAGAGGCTACGTCAGTCGAATGACTTGCTGCTGCACTGGAGGAAAAGCGTGGGGTTCTAGCTGTGAAACTTGTCCAAATCCTACTTCTAGTGAGATTTAGAAATTTATTTTAAAATACAGCAATTTTTCCGTCTTACTATTGGTGAAAATGAAAACAAATGAAAACTTTATTAGGAGAATTTCAGAAGTTATGTCCAGATGGAATCGGTAGGGGCGATGAAGGGGAAGACTTGGACGAGTGTTCTATAATGCTAGATGTTTGTGAAGGGGGAGAATGTGTCAATACGGACGGATCTTTTCGGTGTGAATGTCCTCAAGGCTATGTTTTGGATAGCAATGGCCAGAAGTGCATTGGTAATTAAAAATCTGCGGCATAATACGCAGAGATCCTAATTTAACCTGTTCTTTCTAGCATTTGTCATTCGATTGTTCTTTGTGACTTAGATGACGACGAATGCAGAGTAAACAATGTTTGTGGAAATGGAACTTGCTTCAATGTGGAAGGTGGATTCGAATGCACATGCAATGATGGCTTTGCTCCAGGTCCAAGTCAAGTCTGTGAAGACATCGACGAATGTCGGGAAAGGAGTCACCAGTGTGCTTTCAGGTGTCACAACACATTAGGATCATACAAATGTGCTTGTCCGTATGGCTATGCCTTAGCTCCTGATGGCAGGCACTGTAATGATCTGGATGAGTGTGCCACTCCAGCTAACAACTGCAAATTCATGTGCAAAAACCTAATCGGATCTTTCATGTGCATTTGTCCTGATGGGTATCAACAGGTAAATAATTACGACATTCCCACTTTTTCAAGTGTCATAGTACGTTTCCTAGTGGTAGAACTTGTAAAAATGAATGGTGTGTATCGTAGATTGGTAGTGGGGATGACTGTAGAGACATCAATGAATGTACTGTGCAAGGTGGTCTGTGTCACAATGGAAGATGTGTCAATACTCCGGGTTCTTATCTCTGTGAGTGTCTTGACGGCTTTGAGCCGTCACAAGACTACAGCCAATGTCTGGGTGAGAAATGCTCGGTAAATCTTAGGGACACGTCAAACTATGATATCAAATTACATTCAACTTCTTTCTTTCCTCGTTTTCAGACAGAAGACAAGGATTTTGTTTCCGACAGTTGATAAATGGTCAGTGTGTATCTCGAAACGCAACACATTACTATGGGAGCAGCGTGGGGGCCCAGATGCGAAAACTGTCCCCGACCGGGCACTTCAGCTTACAAGGAACTCTGTCAGGAAGTTGGTTACTCTATTGATGGAACGGGTAACATTGTCTTATATAACTCAATTCTTTCTGTTGAAAATTTGAAAATACAATATCTTAATTGCCCTTTGTATATCCATGAATGTTGTATTATTTACTATAATGTATAGATAAGTGATTATGCCTACACAGTTCACCATGGTCCATTGACTGTAGCTTAAAATAAATGGGGGCGTAGGTTTCTGTGTAGGTTTACGCAAATGAATTGTTTCCAATTAATTTTAATTACAGATATTGACGAGTGTGTGATTTTATCTGACCTGTGTAAACATGGGAGCTGTATAAACACTTTGGGCTCGTACAGATGTATTTGTAACAAAGGTTATAAAGTAGATTCGTCTGGAACGCACTGCGTTGGTAAGTGTTTGTACAATATTTGGCTTTAAATGGATTACTTTGTGTTGTATAATCGGAAGAGGATTAACTAGTGGGAGTTTGTCGAGACATGTAGTGTAGGTGGTAAGGGTGCCTATAATAGAAAAGTTATTTTTTGATCTGTAGATATCAACGAGTGCGAGCAGTTGCCCAAAGTGTGTCAACACACTTGCGAAAACACAGTGGGCAGCTTTATTTGTACTTGTCCTAACGGCTATACTTTGAGTAGCGACGGAATTACATGTAGAGACATCGATGAGTGTGCAACTGGCCGACATGGATGTCAACATGAATGCGTAAACACTCAAGGCAGCTATAAATGTGCATGTTCCAAGGGCTTCTCTCAAACTGGAGATCAATGTTTAGGTAAGAGATGATGTTGTTGAAAACAAGTGCTTTTTACCTCCACAACTACGTCACAGAATTCATCTGTAGAATCTGTACTACAGAAACAGTGTGAGATTTCGATTTGCGTTTTTTCTTGTTCTAGATGTAAATGAATGTGCGGAGCAATTGGGATTGTGCCCACCTCCAGGAACTTGTATCAATACAATGGGTAGCTATAAATGCATTTGTCCCCGAGGATTTACCACCGATCCAAGTGGTACTATGTGTTTAGATTCTGACGAATGTACTGAGGATAGTCGATGTCAACATGGCTGTCAGGTTATTATTATTTATCCAAAAAAGTGCGATGATGAACCACATTTTTATCATTTTTAACGGGAATCATATTATTTGTTTAGAATGTTGTCGGGGGCTATCGCTGTGCTTGCCCCGACGGTTATACTCAGCATTACTACTACAACCAGTGTGTTGATGAGGACGAATGTAATAATGGCGCTTGTGGAAATGCAGCGTGTCAAAATACAATTGGAAGCTATCGCTGTCAATGTCCTGATGGTTATCAATTTGACAATTTACTTTTGATCTGTGTGCAGGTCAGCAGAAGTAACATTTAATTGTAGTCTATGGTAATTATTGGGAAAACATTGCATTAAAATTTCATACATTTCCCCTACAGATGAGTAGCAATTGTATCGGCAGTCCGTGTGCATTTGGATGCTCATCCTACGGAACAGATGGATTTATTTGTGGTTGTCCAAGCGGTTATCATCGAATAGGACAGGTATATCTTCTAGTACATAATTAATATATTCACTTCATGTTTATTCTACATGAAATTAATCGCAATTAATTTGTAATTCATGGAAAATGTTATCATGAAATAATTTTTAACAGGGACATTGTTTGTCTACGATTACCCCACCAGCGTACGGGGGCTACGATGTAGAAGAACATAATTTTAATGGAGATAGCACTGACAAATACATTGCCACAGAAGGATGCTTTTCATGCAAAGTATAATCATTTTTAATTGTAGCACTTTTAAAAGTTACTGGTGACATTATTTTTATAATATAAATTTACTAGGTTGGAGCTCAAGGAAGAAGTGGCCGTGGTCGTCGTTCCATTTCAACTACCTACACTACTACAAACACCAGTTTGTCTTCAGAAGCACAACAGAGTAAATTAATATCCCTAGATACCCACCACCATGAGTTGGATGATCAAGTGATTCTCATGGTGCCCATGGAACACACACGTCCACGCTACAGAATCCTTAGACTACAGCCGTCTCTAAAGCAGATGGTGAGTGAGCACTAAAGACAGTGGCTATAAATATCACACATTTTCCTTCTAACAATGAATGAAAAAAATGAACAAGAATGTTTTGTTTTATTACAGAGCCACATGAGATACAATATTATTAAAGGAAATGACGAAGGAGTGTTAGAAATATCGAAAGAGTACCCTACGACCCTCCACTTCAAAAGAAAAATCCGAAAGCCTCGCACTTACGATATAGAAATAGTCGGGTACAGCATTGACCCTGCTTATTACCAGCACAGTAGAAAAGATCCGTTTACACTTCGAATTCGATTGATAATAACAAATTGATACTCACACATTTTATTAATTTTTAACTAATATACTTACAAAAACAATGTTGTTCTTCTTAGTTTTCGAGAGTAGTTTAAAATAAATAGCAAGAAACGTTTTTAAAAATCTTACATTAGTCCATTTTATCTGTATAGTAAGTTTCTTAGAATTAGATATAACCAGTTTAAATATTATAAATAGTTGTGTTGTATTAATTGTTTAGGTATTAAATAGAATAATATACCTACTGTAAAATTTGCCAATTCACTGCCTGTGCCAACATTGTCTGCCATTTCTCAAAACCAAAGAATCAAAATTGCATGTAAATAAGTTAAAAACTTGCAACTAATAAAAAATATCGACAATTATACGAGTTAGAATTAGAATATGGTAGTGCAATTGTATAACCTCCAATTCTTATTGTATTTGTGTCAATCAACTTAGGACGTAAAAGTAAGTTTCGTATTCCAATAATTTGGGTACCAAGATTTTCCTTGATGCGTTGCCTACTTACTTGGAATATTAGGACCAATTTATTGTGTATAAAAAGCAATGATGATTTTAAAAATGATTGTTATGTCCATACGTTTGTTTCTTTGAATTTTAAAATTATCAATCATGGACTCTTCAAGAAATCCCAATTTCCATTGTGTCAAACAATAATTAAATACATAGTCTAATTTTAACACTCTAGCATTATCCATTTATCTCTTTTGTTGTTCATATAAATATCACTGCCAACAATTTTTCAACTATACTTTCCAAATACGTAATAATTATTTAGCATAGGCATTCTATAAAGTTAAGATACGTAAAAACTAAAACTTACTGGCTGCAAATGACTAAAGTGTTGCAACGTTAACTTTCTTAGGTTGATGTTCTGTTCTAATGTGTAAATGTTCCACAATTATTACTAACTAATTATAAGACATTAATTTTTACAGCTAAGCGTAAAATTTTGGACAAAAACGAACGAAAGATAAAAAATACGTCTACAACTGTCGTGTGCTGCAGTGCAGTAGATTTTAAAGCAGTTTAATATACTAAATACTATTCAAACCTAGGAATAATAATATTCATCTGTTCCATTAACATGGTTAGCTTCAAAAGTAGTTGTTAAAATGCTATGATTGTGCTTGTTGAGATCTACCGTATTGTAACTTTGTAACTAAGTACATAGTAAGTAAGTAACTGTTGTTCTGTTGTAAATGAGAAACTGTCTTTATGTACTAGATGAAGGATCATTGAGGATTTTAATTGCTCAGAACATTATGCACTTGTTTATTAGCACGTGTAAGTTCTTTGGTGAATTTGAATCGTCTTCTTTGTGAATAGAAATTGCATTGTACGGATTGTTTGTTGTGTTTCTATTAGTAGAGCCTTTAGTCTTAAAAGTGTGTCAAATGCACTACGTTGTAAAATAGGCTACATACAAATAGAAACATTTTGCTGTGTATTATTATATCATTCAAATGTAAGGTACCTACTAATAAATCATTAAACCATAAAACATTTCCATTATTTGAGCATTTCACGGACTTTAGACGTAAATATTCTTGATTTTTGGAAGTTAGAAAGAACTTGGAAACTGCTTAAAGTGGGAAGTTGCCGAAAATTGGTTACGAATGAAAGCGCAGTGATTACATGATTTTTTAATTCTTTATTCTTTATACGTAAGAACGGACTATTTCACTGGTTTAGTTTACGAAATAAAGTTGGTATTTATGAAAAGCTTTTCTCCTTATAGCAGAATGAGGTCAAATGCGTGGGCCTATACATATATCCCGGAGATTGACTGGTTAGCATAAAATCCGAACAGGTAGTGATGTAATGAGAAATGAAATATGTTTCTAATGGAGTTGTCAGTTGATGGATGTATTTTGATGACTACTTTTGTGTTACGTAGTTTTGTAACAACAGTTGAGAAATACATCAAAGATCTTTCTTTTTCCGTCCTGTCACAGATGAAGGCGTAATGTCAGTTGATTTGGATGGTCTTTTGTCGTTTGAATCCATATACATCTGACTGAAACACCTACTCATAAACTCGTAAGATGCCTGGCAATCAGATTGATGGGCTTCAATTGTAGTATAATTCAATTTTCATCCCACAAAACAACCTACCTATCTGGCTACCTAACATATAGGTGCCTAGAATTATATTTCTTATGTAGTGTCCGTTTGTTTGAGGAGACATGGAATGGAAATGTACCTTGAAATGTTCTCCTGCCAATTGCCATCCCATTACATATTATACATTCTTACATAATATAAAATATAAATGTACCTATATATAGGTACATAATTGTGTAGGTGCACCATGTATAATATTATTATTATTTCATCTTCGTCACAAGTTAGCCAGCCAAACAGTGTTACTATTTCGGATACATTTACTTACAAAAAAATCACATTTCGCTAATAATGCTGTAATGGATAAACTTATTCTTTATTCTTTGGAAGTGGTCTTTGCTAAATACGTGGGTAGTAATGTAGGAAGGAAGTTACTGCGAAGAAATGGCAAAATCTTGGGTGTAGGGCGGGTCGGGTGTAGGTGTAAATCCATACATAATAGCAGATATGTAACTACTCTATAAATACTACACATAGATTTGATCATGTAATGCTGTACAAAGTTGAATAATATATAGAATTCTACTTGGTATCCATTTATCCAGGCATATCATCATTCGTTACTATTTGTTTGTTCATACCTGACCTGACAAGTTAATGAAAACCGAGGATTACCCAACTTTTCTTTTGTCCTCGAGTTTCGTAACTCTCAATACATTAAGACTTTCTTTACAATAGAAATGAAATGACAGAAAGGTGCAAATGGTTTCATTGTCATCGTTGATATTTGGAGAATGCGTTCTTTATTCTTGTTCGTCAATTTTCTTTGAAATTCTCTTTCGTTCGTCAAAAAGGGTGAAAATGGCAGATATATAAAGGCTAGTCCTCATCTTGCTTTTTGTCCATATCTATAACCTGGACTGCATGGTCCTCCAAAACATTTCTTAAGAGTAGACTTTTCCCACAAATGGAAACATCTTTTACAAAATATTTTGTTCTTCAGAACTTACCATTATAATATAACTTCTTCATTACATTTTGGTCTTTTCATTGCATACACGGAAAGGTAAGACAGGAAGGCCCGATTTGAAACTTTATTCAGATTTTTGTTTGATATTTAATACGTACCCAGCCTAAAGATGGTGGAAGCTAAAGCTAATACATTCATATCAATTCTTATCAAATAGTAGGCATATCAAAATGTCAAATTAAAAATTAATTTTCACAAAATAAAACGAAAAGAAATAGCGTAGGCAAATCATAATAGAGAATGAAACTTCAAAGAAAAAAACTAATTTTGATACAGAAGTACCTAGAATCTATAGATTAAAAGAGCAGGCCGATTTGACATTTATCGTATACCATAGTCACAATATGGGCAATAGCACTATATGTACTATGTACCTATACAATATTAGAATTACTTCTCAATTTGTAAGGAAAATGATCTTGCTACCACAAATGAGAATTCCGATTGGTTGGTCATTGAAAAAATGTATAAAAGCTTTGTAAAAGAGGAAGACGCTGGTGATTTTCAGCCCCAGTCTCATTCCAGAATTAATGGATTGATGACCAGTAGTATAGGTGAAGGTGTCCCTTAAAACTCACTTCTCAGTTTTAAATAATTTATTATTCCAAATTTTTGAAAGACAAATCCCAATGGATACCATGAGAAGTCGCCGTTCTGGAAAGCGTGTACCCCTGCTAATGAAGATACTGAAGCCGAAAATTGTAAGTGTGAATTTCATTTATTTTTAGAAAGGATTAGTATGAAACAATTGCGTATGATGTGAGAGAAGACAAGTAACTAAGATTTCTGTTATCAACATGTCTAAGTTAATGAATCCTAACAATATTTTTAGATTTTACTGGCTGTTTTGACTGTCTGCTGGAAGCCCATTTCAGGAATTAATGCCAATTCCAATAGCCTCAAGAACTTCCGATTTCGGAATTCTCAGTATTCTCCGTATGGGACAAGCGTAGCAAACATTGATCCCGAAATGGGAAATCCCCCAATCTCCATGTTATCAGATGAAACTGCTCTTATTGGGCCGTTTGTTGGAAATGCAGAGCTAGAAGTGAGTGAACCTCGGAAGAAAAAGCAGGACTGTCTGCCTGCAATTGGTAAGTGCTCTAATTTTCTTAAGTTGTTATATTTTCTTAAGTTAGGTTTTAATATTATTGGTCGTACTAGTAAATTCGCCCCGATGTAAATATCTGTAACATTTCTGCAGCTTCAAGAGGATTTGTGGGTCCTGCATTAAAAAGGTCGTACTTTGCATACACACCTGAAGAGATGGAAGAGAAGGTAAGAGAGGAGGAAGGGCGTCAGAAGCGAGAAGTAAAAAGAAATGAAATCTCTGAAGGCCCTTTGCCCTGGACTTGCGAAACAAAGTACGAATGGAAAGATATGGGAGCAGATCATTATCCAAGATTTGTTCGAACAGCAGAATGCAAGGCTCGTGTTTGCTTCAACGGCTTTTTCCGCTGTCGTCCTCGTCGCTACAAAACTAAAGTTCTGAAAAAACTTTCAGGAGCAGACTCAGCCTCTTGCGAAGAAGATGATGTTTCCCTTCCAGAAACTCTTCGTTCTAACTGGCGATTCATTACCGTTACAATTAACTTGTGCTGTGATTGCACTGGAAGAATCCCAGGTAATACCGAGATATAAATTCTTTTGGGCCCCTCTAGAATCTAATACCAGGAATATCAGATAATCTCGTAAAATTAAAGAAAATGCATATAATAAGCATTATTGCATTATATAGGCAGAATATTTAGATGTAATTAACCAAAGAGCAATTATTCAGTAATTATGTTATTAATAGTAGAGACCTTAAATCATACACAATCACCAAACACTCATGCAGTTACCTGTAAAAACGAGATAGATTCACATTCACATATTTTCAATTGTGTACATTTAGCTAATTTTTAAGACCAATAATGATATTTTAGCGTTATTAAAAAATAGTAAATAGCAACTCAATAGTTCAATAAGTGTCTCTTTGCTGCGCGTCATTAAACGTTCTACCATAAAGATTTTAGTATTGTCTCATCATAATATGCTTTATATCATGGATTTTTATCTTTTTGAAGTCCCAGTTTCGTTTTCTTAAGTTATCCCACACTTCCAATTTTCAGGACAAGCTTATAATTATTTGCAATTTAGTATTCTATCTATGTAAGATAATATCGTACAATTGGTACATACGCATATTAGCTGAATGTCCTTCCTGCCAACCTCGACTTCCATTTTTTTCCAGTGAGTCCATAGACATTTTAAATTGAATTTAGCATTATGTTTCAAATCATTAATTTATTAATAATGTCCAATTAGCACTTGTTACATAGCTATGTATTAGTTGTATATATTATGCTATAGTGCTTAGTGCTTACATATTCATAAGTCTCTAGGTGTTTGTACTTGTTTTCGGGGAAAGACGAGTTTACTCCAGATGTTGATGTTGATGTTTAGCTTTATTTACGTGTCAAGATAGGTCCAATTGAATACATAGGTAGTAAACAAAATCAGTAGGCACAGCTAATACTGGTCACTGCTCTTACACCCAAGACACCCACCCACAGCATACACTATTCGATGTAATCCCAAATGTTTTTCCATTTAGTTTTTAATCCAAGAAACTATACCTATAAGATATTTTAGCATGATTCTATTTATTATTTGCTCCCCTGCTAATTACAGATAAAATACGTCTTTTGTTAATTCGGCAAACATTCTACAAAATACGCATTCATTTAACTTATATAGGTTACGCCGACGTTTGATGCCAAATATAAAGTAAAGTAGGAATTAAAATTTTGAACTGTGCTTGACAATCAAAAACAATTTGAGATATTTCCTAGCAATTCCTAAACTTTTGTTATCCTTTCCTTGTTTACCTTACTATTTACTTCACATTTTAAAATAGGAAAAACAAATAATTGTAGCTCTCTGCAAGCAAAGTGATACTGAAAGGACAGATATTCCAACCAGCGTATGAAAGAAGTATGGTTATTTATCTGGTAGTAATGATATTAATAATAATTGTGTAATAGCCTAGAAATGCAAACCATATTATTATTATTACCTACAGACAGAGTAGATATTTTTACTGAGTAGAATATCGAGTATCCCCAGTCATTCATAACAACCTACCTATAGATATTTATTGATTTCTGATTATGTTTCTCTACAGCAATGATATTGCATGTAGCATTTGCATTTATAGCCAGCTGTTTATTTAGCCTTAGTCAATATGTAAAATAGTACCTACCTACTACCTATATGTAAGTAAATCCTAAAAGTATTAACTATTACGCCTTACATGTATATGTATATTATAAGGTAGTCAAGCCTTCCCTTCAGAAAACATGTGACTTTTGTACTGTGACCCTCGCCTCCTGGTTCGTATTCAGAGGCAAGCAGAAGTGCACCACCAGCAGAGTGCTATCATAAGCATAGGCAGTCGGTAGTAGAACTACCAATTAGTACCTCTCAGTAGCAGACATGCCCTGGGATGATGAGTTTGAAAAAAGCGCTGTGCGCGCTCCTCAGAACGCACAGCGCTTGCCTTCTATGGGCTGTCTGACTATACTGACACCGTAAATTATAATGTGATGAGCA
>JABASI010001379.1:0-25581 GCA_019776505.1 Tomocerus nigrus
CTTTTTTTGCTCTCTTTTCCAACTCTCTTGCCTTCGTCGCTTCTTTTCTGTTAGCTTTGGCTCTTGTGTCTACTAGAACAGAGTAGAGGATAGTGCAGCAGTGCCGGCATTTACCAATTCTAACTCACTACTCTTCTTCTCTCATACACGACAGAGCTGGAGCAATGGGGCACAGAAGAAGAAACAGAACAGAGCAGAGAGGTACATCTGCCTTTGGTGAATTCTATTCAATGACTGTCAGTCAGCTCTGCAACACTCCTCGCCTTCTCCCTTCAGTTTTGTTTAGCTCCAGCAGTCGACTCTTGTTTCTTATCGTGTGATGTGCATACACACGCTATATATGTATGTATAATATATAGATATATGTGTGAAATGCAAAAGAAGGCTGCCTTGACTCCACTTCTATGGTTGAATGGTTGGCAGGCGATATTTTTTCAATGTAGGTTCCTCCTGTGGCTACCACTGGATTTTTCCGTACAGTTCACATTCATGACGATAAGATATGATAGATTCAGACAACTCCTTTTCCATGTGGTTTCTTCCGACTGCATTAGCTAAGAGAATTTAAGGAGCTGGTATAGCTAGCTGTAGTTTCATTCTTTTCCTTTATGTGTTCATCACAGTCAGAGTCGTCATCATCATCATCCTAATCACTTGTTTCGTTTCTCCTGCACATCACCAGACTATCTTCATATGCAGCTAGCCGCAGTCTTCACGTTATATTCTCTGCCTCTTCCTCTTCTAATGGCACCATCATATATAGACCATTATTCTCTATGTGCGGATTGTGGAGTTGGAAGGCTGAGCTAGGAAAAGAACTCCACGAGAAGAAGAAGATGATGATGATGATAGAGACGGGCAAAGCTAGAGGCTCTCTCTCTCTTAATGCTCCTATCTACTTGACTCTATTATTCTCCTCCTAGCTACGTTTCTCCTCTATTGTATTTCTTTCCTACAATCCTCTCTTAGTCCTAGCTCTATGTACAATTTGATTTTCTAGTCGCACCGAACAGCAGCGTAGGCAGACGCTGGCTAGATACCTATACGTTCTTTTATGATGACTCGATTCTCTTGTCTCTCTCTCTCTCTCTCTCCCTGCCTACTGCATGCATGCCTCTCCTTTGCACTCTGAGAAGGTGCACCTGATGTGTTTTCATGTTCGCTTCGCTGCGTTGTTGACTCTAGTTTTGATCGTTCTTTTCTTTTCTTTCTTATTTGTACAGGAGGGAGCTGAGCTAGGTATGTGTACAATCTCTACCTTATATACCTACGCATTCTTACAACTACAGAATTTTTACGACTTCATCTATCTGTTTAAGCGAATACTATACTCTGCCTTCCATAAAATACATTTTTTCCCTACACAATTTTGCACGCTAATATTTTTTTATTATTGTATTTTTAACAATTTTCTCTTCCCATCGTCTACGTATTTTATTGTCACACAATCCAAAGTAAATACTTTTGCAAGTACCTACTAATATTATTATGGAATTATAATTATAATCATGGAAGAATGAAAAAGTTCAGTTAGAAACGTCCACAGGATTAGCACATAATATTTTTTGGCAAGGATTCGGAAATGATATACCTATTTGCAATCTCGTATTTTATTATGTTTATAGTAAATCAAAATTTTTAGAGGAGATACATTTTAGTGCAAAGTTTGCATGTGGTTTAAGAAGAGTGTGGCGAATTGTTATCTGTTATTCTTCAATAATTGTAAATAGTGCAATTGCTATGTAGAAAAGGGAATGGAATTTTAAAAATTCAATGTGTAACAAAAAATGTAGATGAGAGAATTAAAAGTTTGCAATTAAATTGAGTATAGGTAGGTATTTGAAAACGAACCTTAACCGAAGTATGAGTGAGCCGGGCGGAGGAGAGTTAAGAAAGAATGTAAAACCGGCGGCTCAATAAAATATACAAGATGACGACAAAACACCTGTTTCCCGTTTGCTATCAAGTGAGCTGAAGTGAAGGGAACTGAGCTGTGTTCATGTATGAGGAGCACGACTAGTACACATATGTATTGTAACTTGAGTTTTGAGTTTGGCTTGAGCCAAAGAAGTTGAACGCACCACAGACAGACGACCACAATGGAATGGAAGTGAACGTGAATGGGTTCTTTTCTTTTCGCCCCACAATTCTTACAGCTGTTCCGAACGTTGCTTGCTCATTGAACTACTTTCCCCTCTGTACTAATTACCACAATTCTTAAATAGTAATGTAAGAACGGGTTATTTCCCTAGTGTGTATATTTATAATATTGTTTATTCCTGGCTCTTGTAATATGTTACTTTCACTGTTCTTTAATTTTCTCCGATTAGCTATACTTTCTCTTTCCCTCGCTAATTGTACTACAGACACTGTCCTTCTATTTCTACAGAATATTTTTTGAGACTGATTCGGGGCGACTTGATATACTTTCTTTTTAATAGGCAAAATATGTTGAAGAAGAAGAGGAAGGTGAATTTTCTGTGTGTAGATAGGCAATAAATGTGTAAATATTATTGTTATCCTCCCACGAAAACGACGGTAGGTTAAAATCCCGAAGTTGTTGTGATGTGAGAGATGATTCAGTTGCTGTTACTCTTCCTGTGGCTGGTGACGTTCTGTTCGTCTGAGTATATGTGCCTCTCCTTTTGCTTCAAGTTGGGAGCCGGAGAGAGTAGGCGAATAAAGTTGCGTTGCGTTCCTTTGGCTTGGTTGGGTGTGGAAGGGCTTTGAGTGTGTTCTGCCTTCGGTGAGTCGTTTCGACAGTCGTTCCTTAGCCTCTGTGATCTAATACGTTGGGTTACGTTCCGTCTATTCCGCTCTACTCTGCTCACTTATCCTAGTGCTACCGCTCTCACTAGCCGAATACTGGAAAAAGCCATATACTCTCTATATACCTAGACCCCATCAACTTTTATATCGTGCACACATCCACATTTCTGTATAACAGCCCAATTCCATCCTCCATCCAAGTTGACTTGGATTTGAAGGGAAGACTAAGTATAAACTTCCCTCTCTCTCTAATAATATGCTATCTATAAAGGTTGGCTAAGATTCCAGATTCTCTCTCTCTCTCTCTCTCGGATGTATGTATGTAGGTACGTAACCTCCCTGAGAGTGAGTGAGTGAATGTATGCATACATTTTCTCATCCCCATCGCATCTCATCCTATGCCATACTCAACTTGTATCTTTTCAAGTGACTCTCTCTCTCTCTCTTGCTCGCTCTCCTCTCCTTTCCAGCTTAATTCTCTTCTGACTTGTTCAGAGAGAGAGAGAGAGGCAGGGAAGTCGACTGAGGACGAGAATCACTAAGAATGGGCTCCATCCATTCGTTACCATCAACTTCTCCCATTATATTATAACTGCACATATAAACTCAAAACCATATAATGCATATTATACGATATAGAGATGTATGTGTGTATGTAGAAATCTTTTATATGGCTCTGAGTTTCGGAGATGGGATGAGACGTGTTCAGTCGACTCAAGACTCAAGTTGACTTGACTCTCTTCTCGCCGCTCGTCTGGTTATCGCACTTCCTCTACGTCTACCTACTTCTTTATATGATTTCTGTATATTTTCGTGGCTACTACTACTACCTTTAGGAAAGAAGAAGGAAAAGGGTACGTATCAAGTTCTCTGTAGTGTGTGTGTGTGTGCTACCTTTAGCAACCATCGACTTCTTCTTCTTCTTCTTCATACTGCACACTTCAATTCAGTTTTTCCTTTGTCAATGTCTATTAGACGGAACGCAATAAAGACGCCGACTCCTCCTGCATTCTTATAGCTACTACATATAGCTACTTAGAATTGAAAAAGAGAGGAATCCAATCTTAATGTTCTTAAGTGGAACAAAACAACGTTGAGAGAAAATACACTCTTGCCCTATTACCTACATAAGTAGCTTCATATAGCATACATTAAAACTCACTCTATTACTGCACGATTGCATCCTTCACTATCTTCTCCAGGGACTCATGCATACTTCACAACCAATGCCAATCTATTCCACAGACGATAGCATACCATCATACACTATCCCTTTCTTTTTAACTATTAAACAGTTATATTATATGTAAGTAGGTACAGATAACAAATACATTTCCTCTGTACGCAAGGATATTGTACAGAAATACTAGTAAACATGTTACTTATATGCATTTCCAAATGTGCATATACAGTACTGTCACAAATAGCTTTTTTTCGATTTATGTGACTTGAAACGATTCTTATGTCTCTTTTCTCGATCCGTGTACCCATACTTAGGTACTTGTAGAGCAGATGAAGCATGACAGAATGTTGAAGAGAACAAAAACAAAAAATGACATGTAGATTTCAACTTGTGTATTGACATCAGGGTTAAAAGGGTTACATTACTAGAACCCTGTAATACCAACGACTTAATGCTCAGTTTAACTTTTACTATTATGACTTCCGTAAGAAAACCATAATAATATGCAACGTTACATTCATCATATTTTACCTCACGCACTGCACACACACTCAAATCATCCGCATAATTTTTCATCATTTCAAATCCCTCAATTTTCTGGCTGGTAACTTTCTTCCCATTAAAATGCAGCAATGTATCATGCATTTTCCCACTCATTCCATGAGATTCCTCAGAGGGGGTTGAATTTTTTACATTTCTATTTCACTTGAACTGAAACTTTCTTCCCATTAAAATGCAGCAATGTATCATGCATTTTCCCACTCATTCCATGAGATTCCTCAGAGGGGGTTGAATTTTTTACATTTCTATTTCACCTGAACTGAAGCCAATGTTTTAACACCTCATTGTGACACGTGGAATTAAACTATGCATTAATGCCGATATTAATTAATTTCGAAAAAAATCTTCTTACTCACATTAACCAATTCTACAATCTATCACGAAAAATTATGTCAAGGTAATTAACTAAATTAAAAGCATGCCAAAAGTGGTGCCGAAGAAATACAGTACTTTTGACATGAAGTTTTAGGCAAAAATATTTTCTGTGGCCAAAGATGTTCTGGAGTATCAGGTTTTAGATGTCATTTGGTAATTTATGTGAGTATTAAATGGTGATGATAAGTTCTAAGTGGAATCCAATGGTAAATTGTGTGGAAAAAGTAGAGGAAAACGGAAGGAAACGCTTGCGCACGTGGATGAGCAGATCGTGAATTGTATGGTTTTATCTGTAGTTAAGTTATAGTTTGGGATATTGGAGTTGGTACTTTGGTTGTTTCACTATTTACTTTGGCTTGCCTTGAAAGACTCTCGGCAATGTCCGAATAAAAGGGTGTCTCCTGTCTCCAGTCGACAGTAGTGTCTCTCCCATTTTCACTCTTACGCCGAATTTCCCATTACGGTCTACTCCGGTTTCCGACAGGAAGGGGCACACATCTCCAGTAAATACAACACGCACTCCATGTATATGCCCAGAATTTTATATCCTGGATATCTCTAAAATAGAGTAAGACTACTTCTATAATGTGCATTAAAAGTGGAAAAGGATAACGGGGGTCCCCCTCGTATAGTTAATGCCTAGTGGAACATTAGATTTGTATGTGAGTTGTGAATATGATGGAGATGCATTTGGTTTATGTGCTACTTAGGGCCAGTTCTGTATTAGATATGATAGTAGAGATGTTTGGGATTGTTCTATTGCTGCCTGAGTGGAGTTGACTGCAGTTAGAGAGGCTTAGAGAGGCGAGTGAGCGTATAAAGTTGATCCATGTCCATTTTATTCTATTCCATTGCATTGCATTAGAGGCAAGCAAGGAAGCAGGCAAGGATGGGATGGGTTTGCATGGAGAGAGGGAACTGAGCCAGGTCAAACTTATCTATCTCCTTGTCTCCAGATTCCCTTCCTCGAATTTCTCTGAATGTCAAGCCATGTCACGGCTCCTACCTAACCCACTGCTAGAGATTAGAGAACGGAATAGCCTCTCATCTTGTCTCCTCTGGATCTGGACCTCGACTTGAATTATCTGCAATGGAGTGACAGTGACTCCATTATGAGTCTAGCCAACACCAGACTATAGAACAAGAACTACATTAAACAGGAGAAAGATCGAAGAGGA
This sequence comes from Tomocerus nigrus, assembly GCA_019776505.1. Taxonomy (NCBI): domain Eukaryota; kingdom Metazoa; phylum Arthropoda; class Collembola; order Entomobryomorpha; family Tomoceridae; genus Tomocerus; species Tomocerus nigrus. Next base: position 6,067 of record JABASI010001379.1, read on the forward strand.
CCTCAATTCACCCTTTGACCCTAGTGGATTGCGGCTGCTGAGACACATGGACAGAACAGGACAGACAAGACAAGGCAATTCCAATCCTAGATGAAGATATACAGCCACCACTAGCTAATACCCACTACACACTCTATCTCTTATCTTTCTATCCACACTCTAACCATAAATAGCCCATCTTCGCACACACAACCAACCCAATTCATCACAGAATAATGTCGGACAACTTTTAAAATGGGATTTTACTATTCATATAGTCACAAATCTTTAATGTTATCCTCTTAGAGATCGTAAATATAAGAACTAGAACTAAGGGCCCTCTTAGCTTTTCTCTTTTTTGCTTTCACTTTAGTTGAAGAGAAAGCTGTAAAGGATAATTCGGTTACAGTGTGAAGAAACTTATTATCGTGATTGAAACTATCGTCAATGAATTGAAATCTAAAGTCAGATTTGCAAGTACTAAGGTCCTGAAAAGCGAACAAGAGATTTGGGCTAAGGATTTCCTAGGGAAAGTCATAGCTGCTACAAAAAGATGAATGTTCCTTTATTTTGCATTGTGACTTGTAGTTCTTGCAGTTTGGTGCTTTGAGGAAAACGATGAGGTGTGTACCTTTGGTTATTGGAGGAATGTACATATAATTTGAGTGCAATAATAAGTATATCCTGGGAGAGATACAGAGAGGAGAATATTTTATTTGGTATACAGAGGCCGGGGGCAGTGAGGCACAGTGCGAAAGAAGAAGAGAGATAGATAGGTATCTGTGCTGCTGGAGATGTACTAGAGTGAGTGCATTAGATAGGAGGTGATTGTAGGCGAAAGAACCGACGGTCGGACGGAGTTGAGCGAGTGTGTGTGCTGGAAGTAGGCAGTGCAGTAGGTACCTAGATAGATGTGGATGGATGAATTGAATACCCACTGGTGATGCTGACTAAGGGAAGAATACCCTGGCGAATTCTTTCCTCGCTCTCTGCTTTCTTTCCATTAATTCTTCGCCAGCCTCATCCTCATCCATCTAATCTACCCCTCTCTTCTTCTCTCTCTCTCCGACTCCTCTCTCGCTCTCTCTTCTCTCGTCGTCTCCAGCACTCTTTTTTCTCATGCCTCCTTCCTTCCAGCCCAACTATAATTCTTCCACTACCTACTCTACTTATACTAGATCCACTCACATCCCTCTCCAAACCCAACCAGCCACATTGACGAGACAAGTTACAGCTAAGCTCAGCTCAACTCACATCACATACCCTTCTACAGGGTCACTCATCACTTTCAGCAATCCTCTCAATTTACTAATTTTTAGGAGCAACACGTTTCAAAACATCAATGCCGGCAATGTATCTGTTTAATCCTGATGCAAAAGAATTTAAAATTTTCGTGTGATGTCTATAATGGTGCTTTAATTCAACATTTTTACAATCAAGATCATATTTAATAAACGTAAAACAATTTAAAAAAAAGTTTGATACGAAAAATCATTTACACTATATATGGTATACATCGATAGTAAGTATCGACTAGTAATTTCCAATGATATGAACTGTATGACACACTCTTAACCTACATAGAGAAATGAAAAGATATAAATTATATCAATTTTTACTTTTACATGACACCAATGAAAATCATTTTCGGCAGAATCTTTTTCGTGCTATTTAAATAATTATCAATTTGTAGGTTGCAATGAGAATTGCAGCATTGAGGAAATGGCGACCCTGTAGATGTGCATGGATGAAAATTATAAGAATGAGAGGTAGTTGTGTGTGGGAGAGAGCGAGAGAGAGAGAGGTAGGTATTGTAGATAGGAAAGTAAATGCATTGTGGTGGCTGTGCTCGTGTAAGATATGTATCCAAGTAGTTTTTCTCAGTAGACTGTGGACGTAGATTCAGATGGGCAACCAGGCCAGATCTTTCATCCAAATCCAGCAGAACAGAAAAAGGATAGAGCTACCCACTATGTACATACATACAAATATATAGAGGAATAGTAGGTAGAGATAGAGGCTCAACAGAAAACGGAGCCAGGAGAAGAGATTCAATGTAGAAAGAGAGTTGGATGCATCTTCTTTTCGAGTCTACCTGCTCTCTCTCTCTCTCTCTCGTCTATTTGCAGTGTATTTCTGTGTGTACTTTTATCCTTTGCGAGCTCCGCAGCTCTCACGTTATCTCTATCGTCTTGTTGGGTTTGGAAGAGAGAGAGAGAGAGAGATAGATAGAGAGAGAAGTAGCTAGCTAGCTCTATATGTTTATATTATAAGTAGACTAAGTACCAAGCGAGATAGATAGAACGAAGAGGATAGGAATATAAATAGGAATATTCTGTGGGCTCTTCCTCTCTAACTGCTCCTCGTCTCTTATTATTATCTAAGTACATACATATATGAAATGAGAGAGAGAGAGATAGAGAAGAGGCTCACTTTAGTCGCTCTATTAGGACAAGTCATTCCATTTGGGCATTGCTTGCTTGCTACGAGGAGTGCATGACTGCTTTATTCCGTTTTCTATGTGGACAGAGAGAGAGAGATAGAAGAGAGCTTCGTTTTCCTTTCCTGCCATTACATTATGGCATTGGTTTGTCTGACTGCCCAGACTCCGCACCAGCCACCACACCAGCTCCCTCACTCACTCACTCAACTCTGCATGGCTAAGAAAGATACTGATAATAAGGACGCTCTTCTTCTTCCACCACACAAGAATGGAGAGAGAGGCAAACAAGTCGAGCCAAAGGATCCTATCCTCCTAATGACCATGAGGTACACCCCAAATGTGAAATCTATACGCTCCTAGTCCTCTCCTCTCCTAAAATACTTATGGATAGTTTCACCCACGCCATTCCAACCCACTATAGTAATATCGCCTTCCAGCCCTGCCTGCCTAGTATGTTTCTTCATCTACTACTTATACTTACTTACCACCACACACACACGACACACACTACTCACGTAATGAGACCAAAGGCAATGAGTACAGATAAGAACGCTGCTAGCTGCTCCTCCGATTCATACCAGTTCCTACTCTGTCATTATGTGACTCTCTCGCTCTTAGATACGCACAAACACCAAATCAGTTCTAGTTTTATCATTTAGCCCTGACGTAGATTCTTTTTATATACATTCATACTCTCATACAGTCAGATGTGCATGAAAGGCAAAAAATAACTGCTGCTCTGTCAAAAAAGGCCCCAGTTCCAAAGGAAAATGCACTGACGAGGAATTGCATGGATTATTACATGATTTTCTAGGCAACACACAGAGTTACAGCTACTTATCTCTATTTACTGGATACCTATACGCAGTTAATGTCATTCTTAATGACTAGAGGATATGAAAATGAGTACTCAGCTCCCCTAATGCACAATTAAACACAAACATAATACTGCTATATGAAAACAATGCATTTAAAAATGTTTATTTTTCCATGTACATACCTCATTAACTTTTTGCAGGAATGAGAGCTCTCGGTTATTGTATGTAATTCCGATAATGTCTGCATTAAAATGCTAGAAGATTTGAGAAAAGCCTTAAATAAAATTTATTAGTTAGCTTTGTTCGGGAAAAGTTTTAAGCATTTTCATTCTCAGCGAGAAAATTTAGCCGTAATTTCTCCTGAGCACAGAATGAAAATCAGTTGCAAAACTGATTGGAAAGTAATTCAATTCGATTCCTTTGCAGAGTCTGTTTTCTAGCCAAAGATTTTAAGGAGGTCTACTGTAAAGTCTTGTAGTGCCTGTGTTTATCTGCCACCGTTGAAAACAAGATCAACTCTGGTGACAAACACGACAATCATGATGGACATGAGTTACATCTTACACCAACAACACAGTTCCACATGTACTAGATAACATTAACAACCTGATTGACTGCTCTATGACGTAACTGACGCTGTTGTACACTTACAGATACCAGATTTCCAACACTCCTCCTAAATATTATCAAAAGTGCAACGAATCTAGATATTTGTAGATATTCAGTAAACTGTAATTGTTTGTATTGCGAGGTGAACAATTTTGTTGCTATCATTAATTATTATTGTTATTAATGTATTAATAATAGGTAAAAAATTAATCACTAAACTTTCAATGTTAACTCTACGGCTACTATGTAATATGGATGGATAATATAGTATATATTGCTTTCGAAATTTGAAATATGGTTTGGAAAATGCTGGCAAGCAGAATAAGTTTATCCTTGCTATACTATTAACATTTGCAGAGTTATAGAATATGAATTTGCATATTTTATATTTTTTAGTTGTCAGACTGGAGTATGGATGTGAATGATGTATAATATTTATAGGATGGCATTAGTTTTGTGTATATGTTCTGGTAGCTGTCGGATGAGTCTAGGATCTGCCTTAGTTTGGTTTAAGTTACATTGACTTTGACTGGAAAGGTTTTTGTTGGTGTAGTTGTGAGAGTACATAGGATATTTGGTTGCACATACGTACATAGCATGTAATATAGAATGTAGAGAGAAGGATGGGAAGGAGGTTTGTAGTTTGTATATGCATTTCAAGTTCTGTGCTGTTATCCTTCATTTCATTGCCTCCTCTGGGCTCTCCTTTCCTTTCGTCTCTCTCTGAGACTTGGACAGACTTGACTTGTCTTCAGCGTTCAATGTTGACTTGACTGAGCTGAAATCGACTCTATCTCTCTTTTCTTATGTGTCTGTGCACATATGGACGTAAAAGTAAGTTTAACTAGTATGCCTACATGTAGTACATACATACATACACATGGATGGAGCTAAGAAAGAGTGAAGTGATCATCAGCGAGAGAGAGAGAAGGAACGAACAAGTCGCAGTCCTAGAATTTTTTTTCGCTCTTTTTCTCGCTCTCTTGATCTGGCTGAGTTGACTGTTGTGCTGTGTGTGGCGTATGTATGTATAGAGTGAGTAGTGTTGGCTCGCCAAAGGAAAAGGAGCCTTCGCCTCGATTCGACATTTCGTTCCGTCTCTCGTCGATCCTCCTCGAGGAGTTTTTATCGCCCAAGCTGAAGCAATCCATTTCAAAGGAAACCAAAAAATTTGGCCTTTGTGGACTGCTTATTTCCTTTTACGTTGCATTTCACAAGGATACAGTAGAGACAAGTCCTCCTCAACTCAACTCTTCTGGCTCGCATTGCATTCGAATTACTTGGCTTCATTCTCACTCCCGTCTCTCTCTCTCTCTCTCTTCTTCGTCTTCTTGTTCTGTGTGAGTGCGATCTGATGTGCACTCTCTCTCTCTCTCTCTTGAGCAGTAGCAAGCAACGCAATGTAACCTAAGCTCATCTCATCATCACATCCCATCTTTCGCATCACATCATACTTATACACTCTCTACCTATATATATCTACATATAATATATATAGATATATATGTATGTATGTATTTAGAGTCATGCTGAATATAGCTACCAAATACAGCTGCAACGAATGGCTCTCTAGAAATCTCCCTCCATCCATTCCTTCCTTCCTCAGATCTTGAACTTTTTTTGCGCTTCTGTGCTCATTCTCCTTCTCTCAGTCTCACATCGCACTCTTTGAGACAGACAAAAGGAACCTTGCCTTCTACTCTATTGCACTGTTAACATGTTCCTGTCTTATTCCATAGAATACTATAATATCACACATATATATACATATAGGTACATGTAATATATCGAGGAGGAGGACTATTTATATAAGAGTGTGAGAGTGACTTTAGGATTTGTAGACAGTGAACGGAGAATAAGTTCAGGAGGCTTACATTACGTTAGTGTATACATGGGTTTGGCAAAGGGAAGGGAAGATTCCTTTGGCAATGCAATCCAATCCACCAGAAAACACAATGTGCTGAGTGAAGTGAGAGAGCTGAACGTCTCTGAAATGTCTTGACTCAAGTGTGCTATTCTATAGATGTGCCTTCTTCCTATTCTTTTTTATTGTACTATGTGCATTATTATAGTCGTCTGTGTTGTGTGTGCATGTGTGTAGCTTTGTAGTTAGTTAACTTCCCTTCCTCTTTGTCCTAAGTCCATCTCTTCACCTTCGTTTTACGTTTATCTCCTCTTTCTCCGACTCTTCTCCTTCTTCCTCCTCACCTTCTGTCTTCTGTTCTGTGCTCGATAAGAAAAAACGTGATTCAAGAGTCTCCACTCCTACAATTTTACATATAGGATCTAGAATAGCTACATTTTTCGTTTGTGTGACTGTATATTATGGCATTGCTCGGAGTTATGTATGTATGTATGTTCTTTGCTTTTTGAATTGACACAGCCACACACAAATGTCAAGCATAGTTCAGGCTTCAGACTGGTCAGAATCTACTACAATCCATATATGTACGCACTCTAAGTAAGTATCTTATCCTTGTTGGTATGTCGTTTTTATTTGTAATCTACCTGTACTTACTACTTATGCACTACCTACAGCAAAGTGGATCCCCTAATGCTACCCCTTCATCTTTATGCCAAATAGATCCCATCTGATTTTTATGGTGTACAATGTTCAGTCAGCATCCCTCTACCTGCCTACCTACCTACCTGATTTGAGAAGAAGCAGTTAATAGTTCGACTTCACCTCCAGCTTCAATTGACAAATCTGTAGATGAAAGATAAATCTACTGTATAGTTATGTGATGTTCAAAGGGATGTACTGTAATGAAATTATATATTCCATAGCTGGAGTGTTAAGTATCTAACTTTCAGCTTGACAGTCATTCACTCGAGAAAACCCTTGCCCAAGTTAGTTATCTGTAGATTTGAGCTTCAACTCTTCTTCTTCTTCAACTGGACATTATAGCACGTAGTTAGAATTTAGTAATACGCTCATGCATGCATAATGTTTTTGAGATAAGGAGCAAGTGACTTGACTTAACTTCACTCACTACGCCACTCTCACCCAGCAACTTCTTCGTCTTCTTCGGCTAATAACAACACAAACTCTCCAAGCATTCAACAGACACACAACTCAATAACACAATCATACTTTACTGTGGTTTCCTTTTCTATATCAATGGATTAGGGTTAGATGTTAGATCCTAGCTACGATCCGTCCCGCATCTTTCTGACTACACTTTTTTTTCAAACCTATTGTGCTCTTCCTCTGTGCATCTTCTGGAGTAAAAAGGCTCCCATTATCTTCATATGCATAGAAATCACTAGGCTTTCTTCTATTCTACCTACGAATCACATAGATATATACTACCTTCTTATACCGTCGCAACCTTTTACTCCACACACTCAAACATCATTTTTCTGTAGGCAGGTAGCTTTTGTAGGTAGGGAACAAGAAGAATGCCTCATTTGAATTTGAAATCAGAAATATTACACACAATAGACTGCACTGCAGATATCTTCTTATGTAGANAGGCAGGTAGCTTTTGTAGTAGGTAGGGAACAAGAAGAATGCCTCATTTGAATTTGAAATCAGAAATATTACACACAATAGACTGCACTGCAGATATCTTCTTATGTAGAAGAGCCGAAGCAGCACATCCTTCCTAAATAAATCCAATCTGCTCTCCACCCATCATCAATTGCAGAGCACCAGAACTGAGGATGAGCAAACCAAAGCGAGAAGCCTAAAAGCAACATCTCATCTTCACCATCACCTTATACATGCATAATAATCATCTAATAGAATCAAATCAATGCTCCACCATCCCAGATTTTTCATTTTCACGCTCTTCTATGTAAATCACAACAACCACCAGCTATGCGCACACTACACTACATCAAATCCAGACTATCACCTTTGACTCCCTCAAAATATCATTGCATCATCAAAAATACACCCGTTATAATTCCTTATCTTGTTTTTGTATCATTAGTACAGCTTTAAAGCTTTGAGGAAAACAAATCACAAAACATTTTATGTTGAACTATAAGATAAATAGATCGTTTAAGAATTTGTGCGGACCCAAAATATTTTTAACCCGTGATACATGATATCACGTTTTCCTCAAAACCTTTGTTTACTAAATTAAAATGTGTTGTCGATTATGACACGTTTCATCTTTTGCGTACATGACCTAAACATTGATTTTCTTGGAGAAATCCCCAGAAATTAGTGTTTAATGTAATAGGAATGATAAAAGATTAAAAGAGTAATAAATCTGAGCGTTTCCTTATGCACGAGAAGATGGGGATAGGATTTGTAGTTTATAAAACACTAATGTAGGTTAATATTCACTGTCACGTAAAGTATATATCTATATAGTTGTAGTATATACAGAGATCTATGTTTTGTAAGAGTGTATCCGCCTGACTATTGTCTCAAGCAGGAGTTTGTTGGTGAAATTCTATTTTGGACACGGACGAAGTTGTGTGAAAGACGGCTCTTTTATGCCTCTCAATAAACATGGGAAAGGAGAATATGGCTGAGTGACTCTACTGTCTTGAGACTGACATCAAACAATGCGACCGAAGCATGACACCATGATGAAGAGCCGGAAAAGCTGGCGATAAACTACAACTGGAGAGATATATACTCACTACTACATGTTCTTCAGTACAAACCAATATACATAATAATATGACATATAACTACAGGATACGCATAGGTACATGCTTTCTGTTTCCAACCTTCAATCTTCTAATGGTAACTCAGTCGTTGATACAGCCATCCTCGTCTTAAGCAACAGCAACAGAAAGGAATATTAAGCTGAAGGAGGACATTGAGGAAACTTTTGAAACAAGTTTAGAGCTCAACCTGGAGAATCTCGTCAATAAAATCCATTCAAGGTGCCTTCAATCTTCCACTAAACTCGAGTCGACGATCAACGACTTTCCTTTTCTTTGCATAACTCCGTTTTACATGCTTTCAATCTATCTATTTATGTCTCCTGCTAGTAATTTACAAGACACATACACAACTAACGAAGGAATAAACATACGGAGAGCTTTTATATTTGCAAATCCTACCAAGTTATCTTTTCTTGCAACTATAGGTACCTACAGAAAAACAACAATTTAAAGGTCCAAATCCCTTTCTAGAGTGTGCTGTGTAAAAAAAGGAGGAGAATTCCACATTTCCATTCTGTGAAGCGAAAAAAAATCGAGGACGAGACGAGACGAGGCGAGGATGGTGGTGGTAGTTGGATACTCGTACACTCGTACATAGTAGGAGGATGGTTGTTAGCATTATGCTTGAACCGAATATAATGGTGTGAGTCGAGGATCATATGGCATTACGCATTATTGTGTGCATGGCTCTCTTATCTACAGTCTCCTATTTTTCTGCGGTGCGCTCTCTCTAATGTATCTAACTATCTGTAGTTTTCTGTTCTTGCCTGCATTCATCCGAGCTTCGTGCATTGCAGACGAGACTCTCTTCGCTCAAGACTGAACCCAATCCAAGAGAGCGGAAAAAACAACGAGGCTTTTACCCTGTCTCATGACTACATCATTGGCATCGGTGATGGTGATGTAATGGCAATGGCTCGCTCTTTTACTTCCTCACACACACACAACATACAGGCTACTACGATAATATAACTATAGTTATACATTATAATAGTGGAGCAAGTCAAAGGCATCGGCTCAGCCAGCCATCCACATCCACATCAACAGGCCAAGCCAAACTCATTCTTTCACCACTCTTCCTTTAGAGTCTGACATGAGCCGAGAGAGCTACCTAAGCTCTATATGCTCTACTTTACCATCATCATCCGCCAGCCACTTTCTACAATTTTCAACGTCTCTCGTATACCTACGACGCTTAGGAGAAGGCCTTTTCCTTTCGTCTCACTTCCCCTCTACTTCATCCTTCTACTTCATGCCATGCCCAAGTTAACGGATGCAGTAGTTTCACTCACCATCCTCACTTTACTGCATCCAATATCACCAACCAGCAACATTACCCACTCACTATATCTTATTATTAGTACCTTTCCCTCTTCTACTACTTTATATTAATACATGGACAAGACCTTTAAGCTAGTACCTACTGAAACATACACGTTCCTTCGTTACGTCTTCTTACACGTTAGTTTACATTTACATTCCATTACTTCACTGTAGCACGAGTAATGCGTAGGGAAACTACCCAGAATAATAATAATAATAATAATGATATATACAAAAGTAAACTATATACTGTGGAACAGAATTCACTACGGGAAGAGGTTCCATCCAACTGTTTCTTGTTCATACTACGCAAATATACTTCATTTCTTTTTAACATAAGAGAACAGCAGAAAAAGACTAGCCAGTCTACCTCTAGACTCCTTTATAACTACAATACTAAGGCTAAAACACTCCAGTACACGAAATACTATTTTTTTTATCCTACATAAGTTGTGTGCATATAGTAATTAGCATGCATGCATTCTTTAGCTTTTTTGCATATCAGCAGGCTGCAATGCAGCGTGTGATCAACTTAGAAATATAATATAACAATCACAGTAATAGGAATCTAATATTGCTTTTTTGGTAGAAAAATGCATTTATCAGCAGTAGTGGACAAATAATCCTGCTACTGTCATTTTTGAAGCCTGAACATATTCAATGTTCTGAACATGGACTTTACGGTGCCCAGGTTATTACGTCCAATTAATTTATCCCTTCTGCATTGTATGCATTTTCGATCTTCATCATCATATCATATCATCATCAATCTATAATCTATTTGTTCCAATAAATTAAATTTGATACGAAATTATTTCGTGTGTTGTGTAAAATATATACCTATCAAGAATTAAAAAACATAAGATGTATTCATTTAAAATGGGTGGTGGTCTAGGTTCCTTGCTTAAAACGGTACTGCTAAATAATTACGGTCAATGGCAGTTACTGTTGTATTGTTTCACCTAGCTTTGTTCCAACATTAAAAAGAAATTATTGAAGTTGGTGATTCGTAATTATGTAAGGATGTAAAAATGGGATTGACTTTGACTTGTGTTTAGATATGAGCTCATCACAGTTAGGGAAGACTTGAGTTAATTTCACAAGGTGCAGTAAAAAATGATATGCTAATGGAAAGAGTTTTGTTAGAGCATTGGTCTATTGCGTAGCAAGTCCATATTTGCAGTTTAGGTATTTATGCCCTCGGTACATTACTGGAGAAGGTAAGTAGTAAGTACATAGATGAAGTAGGTAGGTAAGTATAGTAGTGCAGTGTCTAGTGTGTGAAGAAGCTACGTGAGTTGCTTGGTGGGAGTTATATGTGAGTAGCATGTCTTTATATTTAAGTAGGTGCACATATGCATGGAAGAAGGAGTGGATTTGGAGTGTATGTGGTAACATGTATGTACATAAGTCTAAGAAAATGGGAGTTGGAGAGTGAAGTGTCTGAGAATAATAGGGAAGACGAAGAAGAGAGGCACGAGGAGGCGAAGGAGATCCGTTGAGTTGAGATGGAGAAGAGCCACGACGGAACTTTTTGCACTTTGCTTCTCTGCAATCCCAATCTACTCATCTCCACTCTGTCTATGTACATGGGGTCTCCTTACTTTTCTCTCTATTACAGCCCTGCATGTGCTCACTGGAAGAGAAACGTCCTCTCTGCACAATTCCGCTCCTGCTCCTACCACTGCCACATCTCTGAATGCATATATGTCTGTAGTAAAGAGAGCTTTTCTACTAATATATAAGAATATATGTATATATGTATATAGGGAGTAGTAGATAATAGATATGCGGAGAAGAGAGGGAGTCAGGCTACGAACATTGTTGTACTTACGTAGAGAATAGAATTCCCTGGCTCTTCTTCTTCGTCTCTACATTAGATCGCGTCTAGTGGAGCTGCTGCTGTTTGAGCCGAAAGGATCTCATACATCTCTCACGCCCACTGCAACTCCCTCTCATCTCCAGTCGCTCGGCTCTCTTATCTAAACTCCCTCACACACACACACACACATACACAGCACAACAGTAGAGAGTCATGCAAGGTAACTCACATTTAGCTAATACAAGGCAGACATGGAAAGAAAGAGTCTCTAGTACTAGATTCCAATGTAACCCTTTTATATATAACATCCTCCTATTTACCTTCCTTTTCTCCATCCAACACTCATCTGTTTACATAAAATGATCTACGTTCCGTTTTAACGATACACTAGCCACTTGCAATTGTAAATGCACACTTGTATATGCAAAATGACATAATACTCCATTGACACTAACTACCATGTAAAAAAGACTCTTAAGGCCTTCCACAATTATTGTCTTCTCTAAATACACCACACTCTCGCAAAATTGACACTTTCTTTTTACTTAATATTCATGTTAAATAAATAGTGTCCCATTTTGTATCCCTTATTTTTACAGTTATGAAATTCCTTTGTCCTCCTAGAATACTTTCTGTATTCGTCATAGGAATTCTAAGGATATAGTAGTGGGAGTTTGTAGTAATGTTGTTAGTGGATGAATGTGGAGGAACGGACATTCCAGTAAATATATTTGGAATATTTAGGGAAGAGGAATGGGAATGGAATGGAGTTTCTTTCTTGACAGACTATATTCAGTAGTAGTGGCTGGAGGCAGAACGTATCGATCTCGGCACCCTGACTTGCATTCGCTTGGCTTGACTCAATGTGGAGAGAAAAATATGTATGTATGTGTCTGTGCAGATAGATAGATAGCTCGTGGGAGTATGAAAGTTGGAGAGAGAGAGAGAAAGTGGAGGAGGAGGAGGAGGACGAGAGTGAAAGACGATAGAAGTGAGCGAGTGAGTGAGTAGCTCGTCGTCTTCTTCGTTCCTCCGCTATCACTCAACTCTTGTGTCTGACTCGGAACGCACACACCACCGCCAACACCAAACCCACGAAGGAAAGAAGGAAAAGAAAGGAAGAAGAAGCTACACAGTTGGCTTAGACACACTTCTTTTTCCTTGACTTTTATGCTGGAGGGATATATAAAGAAAAAGAAAGGGTAGGACGTAGGACGTAGAAGGAGAAAGTCGCATACATATATAAAATAATGTATATAGTTCGGGTAGTTCGGGTATTAGAATACTATGTACATAAGAAGAAGGTATTAGTAGAAGGAGAGAGAGAGAGGAAAGTCTCATCGGCTTCACTTGGCTCGTGTTCGACCCCAAGAGCCAAAGTCGAGGAAAAAGAAGGGAGCTGAGTCTAAGTAGGTACTCAGACTCTCTAAGTCGATGTGAAATTTGTGGGATATATAAGGTGGGTAAGTATATAGGGAGGGAAAGCTCGTCACGACACATGCATACAGTAAAAGTAAAGTGAGTTGAGTGAAAGAGAAAAGGAAAGTCGGCAGAAGATGTCGAAATGTTGGCGAGAGAGAGAGAGAGAGAGAAAGGAAAGAGAGGGAAGGCGGAAAGGAGAGCACACGGAGTTAGGAATCATGAGAGGCAGACAACCGGATCGGAAAAGATGAGACGAGAAAAGAGTGTGTGTCTCTCTGTGTCTCTGTGTGTGTGTCTGCAAAGTATTGGAGGCTTCTACAAGAAGCCAAGTCAACTTGACTCTCCTCGCAAAATATTCACAGGCGAAAGGAGCGAAAAGCCTCGCCGCGACACGACACTAATTCCTCCGGAGGTAGAAATGGTCACAAAAATATGCATATCTGCNCGAAAGGAGCGAAAAGCCTCGCCGCGACACGACACTAATTCCTCCGGAGGTAGAAATGGTCACAAAAATATGCATATCTGCAGATTCACAGGAACAGCCGTTTGGTAGAAAAGAGGAAATTGCATTTCCGACTCTACCGCACTTCGCACGATCTCGCTTTTTTACATATAACACATACTTCAGCTATATTTACTTATCCTATACGAAAATAGGAACAACAGTAGCAAAATTCTGCATGGAAAATGTATATATATGCAGTTGGAGGAGGAGAAATATATAAATTCCTTCGCATATACGAAGATATAGTTTTTGTATGCAAATATAGTTATTCGTCCTTCGGCCCTCTTCTTCCTCTCCTCACGCTCCTTCTCAATCTTCAAGAGTCACATTCACATTTTCACATCCCATCTCGCATATCTCATTCCCCTTCCAGATTCATGTCCCACTATCATACTTAAGTACCTTTTCCTTTCCCTCCTCTCCAACTCTTAAAGATAGTTGACTTGGGATGCCATACACCACACCCATCCATACCACCACCATACTATACTTATCATATATATGCCTCAAAATGACTCACTACTCCTTTTCTATCCTTTATAGTACAGCATATATAAAATCTTATAGAAGTGTATTTATGAATGTGGAATTGAGTAAGAGAGGAAGTTCTTTTTACTGATTTAGTCTGAGTTGAGAGCGTAACCGGAATTCAATGTGAAAAGTATGCATCTCCGCCCTGTTTAATTCCTTGGCGAGGATTTTATAATAGACTCCAGCGAGATAGACAGAGAGAGAGAGAGTTAAGCATATAATGTATAAGGTGCTGAGTGTCTTAAGTATCTAAAGAAAAGAATTTGATTTTGAAGGAAGGGGAAAAGTAAAAATCTTTTTCTCATTCGAGAATTCTATTAAGAAAGTTCTCCCCATCAAAATCAAGGCTAATTGATGTAGTTACATTATTTTTCTCATTCATTTAGCGGGTGAAGTGAGCTAGAGGAGTCTTTAGGAAGACAACGGTAAAGATACACTGGAGACACAAAGGAAATGCTTTAGTTTCCCAACTCTATCTCCTGTGAACTGAACTGAATGGAAGAGAACACACAAGGAGTAGTAGCTGGAAGAAGTTGAAGAAGAAAATGCTCCATTGAAATACTAGAATAGTGATAGTGAACTGATAAAGTGTTTCTCGTTCTTCGAAACCAAGTAAGTATCTCACGCTCACTGCAGATGCATATGCACACAATGGGAGTGTAACAGCATGCTTAGTAAATATCTTCCATTGTGAACTCTCAGAGTTGTTGTAGATATTTATTTTGGGTTGAATTGAAAGAGGAGGGCAAGGAAAGTCATCCAGAGAGTCAACTTGACTCACTGTAAGTTCACAGAGGAAAGAGAATAAGAAAAAGAAGAAGAAAAAAAATCCTCTCGTTAATGATAAGGTTTGTGCGAGTGTGCTGAGGACATTACATTAGGTAAATGTCTATAGAAGAGATGCAGATAGGAGATACATAGAGAGAGAGAGGCGAGAGATAAGACAGAAGGAAAAGAGTCAGTGTTTCCGTCTTAAAATATATTCGTTAGAGATGTGAGTACATAAAAGCTGGAAATTACCAAGATTTCCTCTGTCTGTGCCAGTGCCAGCTATGCTCGACACTAGATTCTCATTATAGCCCCCTTGCCTACTATCTGGATTGGCATTTTGTTTACCTTTCAAGACAAATCGTCCTTGTCGTTCTCCTGAATTAAGGAAAGGCCTCCTCCTCAACCCAATACACAGACCAATTTACGCGTGAGAGAAGAGCACTTAAAACTCATTTCTATGCATTACTACTTCCCGTTAAAGCCTTTTCTTCAATCAACTCTCCTCGCATCACATCCTCCACTACTTATCTCTCTCTCACTAATACGCAGATACACACACAACACCGACATCATGTTCAGAGACACGACAGTGATGCAATGCAAGGAAAACCACACACGAAAATTAAAAGGAACTCCAGCTCTCTCCAAGTTCATCTGATCTGCCCTGCTTTGTTCGAATGTTGAATTGAGATGACTGGAGTCAACTCCTCTCTTTAACCATCTCATCTTCATGAAACATTCCATGTGTACCATCTCATTTTCTTAATACGTAGCTATATACACCCTGCCTGATGCATTAGATTCGAGAGAGAGAGGAGAACAAGTGCAGGAGGAACCCGCACACCACACACACACACACTCATCTTCTCTTGCACGTATTCTTGCTCTTATGTAAATATGCATCAATTTTCTCGCCTCTCGCCCTTTTCTCTATTTATGAGCCCCTATGCACTTACAATAACAGAGCCCTTCTCCACATCCTTATCTATTCATATGATGCCCACACTAAACTTCTATGCATTTCTGAATAAAGGCACCACTCTTTACAGCTCCACCACATAATGATATTGCAAGAATGCTACGTACAATCCATTAAGGACTAAGGATGATACCCAATGCATATATTTTCTATATTGTCTTATGCATGGTGCAATGTATGTCGTGATATATAATAATATTTCTTTTACATGTACAGATGGGATAGACTCTACTTTGGGTGTGTATCTCTCTTCTCTTACTTACTCGAACAGGAGACACAAGAAACTCCAGTATAAATTCTCGAGTTTCTCTTTAGTTTAGTTTCCAATGTTGGCATGTCACACACATGTAGAAGCACGAGCACAGATCAACTAAGCCATCCTAGACATATCATATCACATTCCCATACAGATATAATTCAGCTCCCAGCTTAACTCTTCAAAGGAGTCAACAAATTTTATCCTTAAGAGAGTTGAGCCAGAGTCCAAAGGAAAATGTGACACGGCACTATAATTTTCTTCTTCCCACTTCTATATACTCATCATTACCATTAAGAATATAGCATGGATCCACGGAAGTTTGTCAGTTTCACTCCAGACTCCAGACTCTCCACTCTCCATCTCCATCCTTCCTTCCTTATATAACAGATACTATTACGGCTTTGGCAAAATAATAATATAAAGTATACCTACGTATACGTAAGGATGTATCCCAGGCACAATGTATTCAATGAATATCTTTCTTAGATTATATAGACAAGTTTTCTTCTTTGGCCTTTTCCTTATAATAATATAACCGATTAAGAGATAGGAATATTAGAAATGGGAGACGCTAGACGACGGTATGACAGTAAAGCCCATTAAACTCCTACACACGCAGAGCAAACTGAAATGACGGCGACGTCGTGTTCCAATTTTAAGGGCTAAATGTTCTAGCTTAACATGCGTGTATGCTATAGTCATCTTCTTTAACAGTGCAAACACAATAAATATTGTAAGTAAACGAAGAGTATGTAGTTATATCCCGAAAACCCGAATCTTTTCAATGAATGACCGTGCAGAGGAACCCAATCCTAATCCTGTCTTGCAAACTAATGATATATGCATACCTTCCTTCATACAAGTACACCAAGTAAGTCCTACAGTCCTACTACATCATTATCATATCCTCATTTTCAAAGGCAGTTGAAGAGACACATCTTTCATATCTTCTTATCATAAAATCATAATACTGGCTACATCTCTAAAACTGATAAGAATGTTTGGAGTAGTTACACTTTCTGGATATATCGCCTATATTTATAATAATTGAAAATGCAGTTTTTAATGTTATTTTAAAGTAAGATACTACACTACTACAAAAGGATTTGTGATTATTATTGTGATCTGTAGTTATTTCAAATTAAATATTTTAATTGAAACTTTAAATTGTTTTACATGGTTAAAGAATCAAATAAAACAATTTCATAGTAAATATCATGAATATAACAGACTTCAATATTTTAATTGCAATAAACCGAACATAAGTAGCAGGCATTCCTATCAAATGTAATAAATAAATAAATAAACTTGGAAATAGAAAGTGACACAATTAATTTCAATCCTCTTAGGTGGTGAATCAGGAGGGAATGGATTAAGTTGGAGATTGCAATGATTGCTCCGAAGCAAAAGTAAGTGCCGTGTTCAAGGCAGAATGAAAACTCATATCCTCAAAATGTATTATGTATTTTCTTAAATTTTTCACATCTCGGCAATTGTTGACTGCTTCTTTTGCGTAATCCAAAGCCAACTCCATATTAGTATCATTTTTGCCTTTGAAAAATTCGTAAATACTGATGGTTTGACAAAGAGCTGGAAAAGATCCGAATTGCTCCTTGATACGGAGTAATTTATCCCCAATGGCAGGGTCCAGTGGAGCAGCTACGCTTTTCGCATTTCTGATATTCTGAAAAATGTTGGATACCACCTTCCGTGGATCTTTAGCTTGGATTTCTCTAATTTTCTTTATGATGGTGGCGTCATCATCTCCGCAAAGACTATAGCGGCTATAGCGGAAGTCATGTAGAACGTGGTCCAGCATGGTGTAGCATTCATCAACTTGAAATTCGGGCTCCAATTCCATTAGTAGGAAAAGTATATTGTCATTCTCACCGAAGATGTATCTGAGGGGAGAAATGGTAGCAAACGTCGCATAATGCACTGCGACTTTGTACAAAACATCGGATTCCGTTGGGGGACAAAACTGTAATGCCTTTTTGAACTGCACAACAGCCGCATCGTAACTGGACAGAATTTCAATAAGTTTCTTCCCCGTGTGGTAATAGATATCACTGTTTTCTTCCCATAATTCCTCGGCTTTTTTCATATATTGAATACTTTCATTTTGATCTTCCGACCAGCGATAATAATACAGAGCACATTTAAGGGCTGCTGAACTTCTCAGCTTTTTTGGGATATTTTCGTCGTCTGAATTCAAAATTTTGATAAAGTCGTCCACACATGATTTGCCGTAGCCCCAAAGATATTTAAACGTTCCCCGAAGCAGATAAACATGGGCATTGTCTTTAGTGCACTCAACATGAACACCGTCATCTTTAAGCTCCTCACAGCAAAAGTCAATGATTTCATCGTAGTTCTTCTCTGTCAAGGCTTTCACTGCCGCTTTATATCCTGATGTTTCCGAAATGCCTGAGTTTTCCGATGGCGACTGTGGCAGAGTTCCTTTCCACATTTCAGAAACTGGGTCGCAAGTAAATGAACTTAAAAATTCTTCGATTTCAGCCAATAATGGTTTGACGGGTTCACCGTTGAGTTCAAGCCGCCTCAAAATCGCTGTGCTGTGCTCTTCAGCAAGTGCCGCACAGGTTTCTGCCCACAACTCAGTAATACTTTCATCTATTCTTAATCCTTTCCTCTTGTAGCTGAAATAAATTTGGTAGATATAATTTTTCGCATTTTTGTAGTCTGCAGCTTTCATGTAAATTTTTGCAACTTTTTTCGTTGCCTTGATGTGATATGGATCCAGGCGAGAAGCTTCTCTGTAGTGGCTCAATGATTCGTCATGCTTTTTCATTGTTTCGTAAGTCTGCCCTTTGTAGTAATGAATCATAGCCATTTCCTCGTGATTCTGTGCTTTGGATAAAGCTTCATCGTACTTCTTCAGAGCTGCTTTGAAATCCTCCTTCGCCACAAACAAAATGTTCGCTTCATTTTTCAAACGGTAAAACTCCCCATTTTCCTTCTTAGTTTTCGTCGATTTTCTCTCGGAGGTTGACTGATCCACGTTCGATTTTGGATCTTTAATCTTGTCAGCAGGTTCCATAATGTTGCCGGTGACCCCCTTGGCAATTATCTACCCTTGATGGACTATGGACTATTTAACTGCACTTCGCAAAATCTGCTTTCTACAACACACAAACGATGACTGATCGATGAAAGTTTGAAATGAAATGTGATTTAGATGTTTAGATGTGATCCGAAATCCGAATGAGTAAGGAGTCAGTAATGTAAGTGAGTAATGAGTAAGTATCCATTATTTGTTCAAAACTCAAATCATGTAAAATTACGTAACATCTCTAATGGCAATATTTAGTAACATTTCATTCAAGGAAACTAGAATAAATATACTGATAAGGAATGGCAGATTATCAAAAATTTTATTAAATGACGTCACTGGCGAATGC
>JABASI010001380.1:0-25581 GCA_019776505.1 Tomocerus nigrus
CTATCGTTATCTATAAAAACCTGCATCTATTCAAAATCCAACTGTATACATATAAGAACACTATAAACAGAAAATTGAAAACTTTATAAAGTAATAATAATATTTCTACAAAACACGTATATTACATATAGCCAAAAATTAAACTACTAAAACTACACCTTTTTAGAATACAGAAAAGGGGAATATTGCATTTGTTTAGACTTTTGTCCTACTTTTCAGCGTGATCTGTCCAATTATACTCGTAGCTCTAGCACATGGACAAACAACTAAATAGAACGAAACTCACATCCCTTTAGCTATTTGTGCGTGATTCGCCCGTTTATTTCATATTTGGTTTCCAAGTTTATAGCACCGAATCAGTAAGCTGGCTTTGGAAGTTTCCTCTCTTGTAGATTATTCTGTAGCTTGTGTGTTTGAATTTAACCTAACCTAATTAATTCTATAAATGTAAAGTAATTAGCACTCGAGCATAGAATAATAGAGGACCGCTGAGCGTAAACCTCAACTTATAATATAATATTGTCTCAAATGACTTAAACCAACAACAGCAGTGTGTCTCTAAACATCTATAATGGGATATGGCTAATAAGACGATGAAAACATTACAATGTGTGTCTGTAGACAGAAGAGAGAGAGAGATGTAGATGTAAATAATGGGATGCTAGTAGTAATATTCGGGTAAAATTAGATAATCTCATCGAGTGAGATGAGCGAGATGTGGGGAGTTGGTGGGAGAGTGCATGCCACCCGGATAGCACTGTGGAGGTTGCGGATCCGAAGGATAGTGATACAAAACATTAGAGTTAGGAGACGGACTATGCGGGAACATCATGCCGCCGGAAGAGGCCCCTGGACTCGTGTGATAATTATTATTCAGTGGCGAGCCGTACATGGAGGGGGAGTGGTGAAGGGGCCCCATCGGTGCAGACTGCGTGGAATACGGAGAGGAGCTTAGCCTTACTTTGGTATCTCCGTGGTCGGAGGCATTCGGGTCAGCTGCATAGGTCAACTCCGTCTCTTCGTAGCCCGTCGCTGACATCCTTTGAGTGTCACTTCCTGAGTTTGGCGGGTCCGGAGAGTTAAGGCACGTCTGGATCAGAGCTTTACCCGCTTCTGAAGTTATCATCGGCTGCAGCTTCCTCGTCGCGAACGTGTACACATGCCCCGTCTCAGATGCCACCAGCAACATCACCTGCGTCCCTGTCAGAGTTGACAATTCGTATGCCTGCAATTGCAATGACAACAGAAATTCACTTTTAATAATAACAACCATATTTCAATTCAATAAAAAACTATGCAAAATATTTTCTATACGAATTTTTAGGCGTCTATTAAAAAATATTACGTAATAATATGAAGTAAAAAAATACAAGTTGCGCATATGTGTGATGGAGTATAAAGAAAGTAGGACTGTTTGAGAGAACAGGTATTGCAAACTAATTTGTCTTTTAAAGGAATAAATAACTACCAAGACAAGATAAGTGAAAAATGTCATTGCAAAATTATAGGAATGGATTCTTAGTCATGATGTGTGACCACAATTGTCCATCATTATATTTCATGTCATATTTCCCGTCACCTGAATCCAATCATGTGAAATGAAATGAGATGTGACAAGACGAAACGACGAAGGACTATTAGTGAAGCTATAGTTCAGAAGGGAATGCATTGAAGCGACGTGTTGTTTAGCAGGTAGTAGTAGTAGTAGTAGTAAGTGAGTAAGAAGAGATATTGTATGCTGATGGGCCGATTAGTATAAGGAAAGGAGTTTGAAATAGAGATAGGGATGAAAAAGGAAACGACAATAACAAGAGGAAAAGGGAACACGGAGCGACACGGACAAAGACTAAGTAAGTGAGTTGACGTTGGAGTTGATTTGACGTGACAAGTACAAGACAATACGTACAGGTGATACATCATATTATTATAATTTTGCAAACATAAGCCGAGTGGGCGGAAACATGACTTTGATATGTAGAGTGTTAATAGCCGATTATTACACATGAGATTCAGATGTTTTTCTCAAGATAAGAAATGAAGAGAGGAGGAAGGTGAATTATTTAGGAAGATGAAGAGTCTAGCTAGCTCCTTGACATAAAGCAAAGCCTACAAAACTACAAACCAGAAACCAGATTCATGTTATAATAGAATGTAAGAAGAGGGTCGTTGAGAAAGAAGGATTTTATCCTATCTAATCTATTCCAGTTGAAACGAGCGGAGTTTGAAGGGATGTTAGCCCTATAGCAGTGTTCGCAGTGTGCTTAAACACAACAGCCACCGACCGACTGACCGGACCAGTTCTCTTCAGCTCAAGAGCCTCTGCTGACTGATCTCCACGGTCGGATTCGACTGGACTGCACAATTAATGGCTTCGCCGTTGGCATTTGGCGTCTCAAGGAATGCCTCTTTAAAAAATACACAATAAAATACAATTTTCCCTCATGTTACCAAAAATTGTCATTTAAAATTGTGCTGGAAGGATTCTGGAGAGAAAATGGAAGCAGGGAGCTAGCCAACACCAAAATATTTCAAACTGTTCAAGAATCATCGGAATCCGACGGAAAATATGGATATTCTTGATGAAAAGATGAAAATATGGTGTGGCATCATCACAGATTTCATGTAGACCAGAGCTGAGTGGAGAAAGGTGCAATTATTCCCTCTCGCTCACTCATTCTACACTCTACACACACAGAGAAGAGAGAAGGATCATTTTATATCAACTTGCATCACACAATCACAATCTACGTGGCTAGCTAGCATATTTAGTTAGTAGACTAGTTCTTATAAAATATTATAGTGTCTAAATAGATAGAAACATGCAATGCACACATCCTGAACACATGCCTACCTATTATACGCCTATGCATAATGCAATCAGAAAATATCTGTACAGAGCAGAAAAGAGCATCTGACTAATCCTCTCTTAAGCTATTCTAATCCTTTTCCTTCTCCTATCGTCCGACAATTCTAATGATCATTCTCATACGAGATCTCTCTCTATTTTCCATGGTGTCATTGCTAATTAAGCTCTTCTATCTGTCGACTAGTCTGCACACTTTGGAATAATATTCTCATTCTTCTTTTCAACGTTGAATAAGCAAGCTCCTTGCTACAATCCACGTTTTTACACCACTTCAAGATGGATGATCATTCTATTGTGTAAAAATCCTCATTAGTTACAGATACAGATACGGTTTCCTCCGACAACAGGAGACCAACAGGCTAAAATAATCATCTCCCATCCTATTCTCATAATATTTCTAATGTATCCAACTGTTAAAGCTTCTTAGCCTATAACTCCTCTCTATTAACAATAGTTACGAAATCCTCATAAATATCAACGATATACATTGTGATCTAGCATATTTACAGTAATTAACCACGAAATGCCTTAACGAAGTCAAATCCAAGTAGGTATATCATGAATCATGACATTCTGAGGTCATCAACGTTTTCTTTTACAACGTGTGGGGACATTAAAGCTCCTCGTTCACTCAACTACTTTAACTATCGTTAATGTCAACAGAGAATAGTCTTTATGATGAATTCCCTCACTAGAAATGTAAAATACATTCTCAATTACACTATTTATATTGCCCAACTCGCACAGTGAGAATAGAAATGATTGCGACTTTATACGTTTCTACTAATGTACATAGACTATTACTTTGAATTTGCTCGAATGTCATGAATTCTGGGCTTGTTGACTATAACTTATAATTTATAGCGTGTGTTCAGAAATTTTCAAGAGTAATGGATGAGAGGTAGGGAATGGACAGGTAGAGTAAATCTGAAGCTCCGCTTCCGCTATAAACGCAACTCTACATCGCTACAAATGCCACGAAAATGGAAATTGATGTGACATATCTGTATTTCGTCGTAGGCAAGAACCGTTCAAGAAACTACAAAATTATTCAGAAAGGTCATGGTAAGAAGATTGTTCCCAATGTGGGCAAGCCCGCCCATTACTTAACTACGTATTAGGTATCAAACCTAATATAGAAAAAGAAATGGACAAGTCAACTCAACACGTAATACGTAACAACAATGTTATACATACTTATAATGTAATCTCGGAGAGCTCAACAATACAATCACAACATAACATAACGTAGTCCAATAACGTATCATCATTACTATTTACCATTTATATCTGAATACACACATAACATAACAGTACGGTACCTCGTGTGAAGTTCGATTCAGTTCCCTATTATCCTATCCTGGAATGGGCCTAAATGCAATATTATCTAATAAAATAAAACCAAATAGGAAATTACTTCTCAATCTCAACTCCTTCATTCTTATGCCTCATCTCAGTATAATGCTCTTTCTCTGGACTATATCTGGACGCTGGACTAACTGTATTCCTGGAGTATATTTATACACAACTACCTACTTAGTTTTCAAGGTAGAGCAAAATTTATGCACTTTCCTAAGGAAAATCTTCATCATGTAAATGTTTGCATTGCATGTATAATTGGGATTCACGATTCATATTTTCTGTATAACCATAAATAACCCATACACAAAATATATTTACTGTTCATCGTCCCAAGTCATAAATTGTTTCAACTCAAGGCTCGTGGACCGTGGACGCTTGTTACCATAAGGAAGTCGGAGAAGGTAATCCCGTCAGGGAGTTTCAAAATTACTTTCTTTCCACTGGCGACAGAAATGACGATTTTGTCGCCATTCTGCATACAGACTGCACTGTATTAACATAACACAGTTAACACACACTTGCGACAGGAAAGACGATTTTGTTGCCAGTAGGCAAAAAGTGAAATTTTAATTTCCAAACTTCCCGACAAGATTATGTTCTCCCACTTCTTCATGGTGACAAGAGTCCACGAGCCTTGCTTTTCAACAGGTACTATCCATTCCTATCCCAAAATCTACTTAAAACTAGATCACAATGTCCATAATTCCATTAGTGTGCCACACAAAAAACTGGAGACTAAAATTGCAAACAAGTACTTATTGATCAAAATATTTCTCACCGGGAAAACAACTATATTTTTATGCTCATCGAATGACATTTACCTTCAGTTTTTAGTACTATCTGATAGTCAGTTGTTCATCAAGCTTATCGAAACCAGTACTAATACTGCTGCATGCTGCATGATAGCTTAACGAAACAAATAATATTGCTGAATGCGGCCCGCGGCGTATTTGTATTAGATCTGTCTGGACATAAGTTTCAATTGTACTAAATAGAGTTAAGCATATACGTTGCAATAGCAGATTAAAATATAATACACTCAAGAGATCCTGAAACAAAAGTTTTGTTCTTTGCTTGGGTGTACATGTATTTATTCCCATCTTATATCAAAAGAAGATTTGATGTATGCGTAACTCACGGAATGATTATATACTTGGTGTATGCCTTTATGACTACCGATCTTAAGACTTTTAAATATAGATTACTTCATTTACTTATAGGCTCTACGAATTATTTAAATCAAGATATGTTTGCAAGTAAATTGTTTCCAAAGGTTGAAACACTTGCTAGAATGGATTACGTAGTCACTCGAAAATCCCATCCTGATCATGTTTCCCTGATAGAATACCCACCACCAACAATTTTTTGCAACTTCTGTCTGTACAGATCAAAAACACGATGTTGTTACAGACTATTTACATAGAAAATGCTACCATTATAAGTTTGCATAGGATCAGACAGTAGACTCAACATCAACACCTCATCTTTTGCTATCTGACAATCATCAGATCACAGAAAAAGCAACAACATCCACGGCCCACGTTCAAATGGGTTGGGAAGTTGGGATGGTGCTAGAAATGGAGAAAAAATCGTACCTGACGAGACTATAACCAGACCAACCTGTAAGTAAACACAATCAGATTATGTGGATACCCTACCAATCGATCAACTCCATATATTCCAGTATATTTTTTTAGTTTTTAAGGGCTCATATTTACATGAAATCACCTTCATTTATTTCCCATGCAGATTTGTAATTTGCATCATTATTTACGTTTTATTATTCTGTAGCAGTAGACAGTAGACATAGTTATAGGTAGTAAGCTTGATAATAAATGTCTATTTTCTGAGATGCTCACAGTTACAATTTCACAATGTGAGTTCAATCAAGCCTGACTTTACGTAAAACATTACGAGCCACTTCAAGCCAATATTGAACAATGAAAAAGGCAACAAGTAATCTAATTTTATTTTAAAGGAATGAAAATGTCCGAATAAGTAATGCTGCAGGAAGGCAGTTAAGTTGTATAAAATCGTATTGTCAGTTTGCCTTTGCATCCTATAAGACAAATATTATGCATGCAATTTCAGGGCATATATTAAACGAATTCGGTTTGTACCATCGATGTAGAGTAATTAGTTTGGTTTGTACATATATTCATTAAAAAAGTTGGTTTTATGTACAAACAAAAACAAAAAGTTTATGCTATAATATAACACTTTCAATTATTCACCCATGCAGACGGTTATAATTATAAGTATAAGTTATTATCAAAGCTACGCGTACTAGTACTAACGACCTATATGCAAGTAGGATATTTAGGATATACATTTATGTTATGTAGCATAAAATCAGTCATAATGCCATAAACATAAACGGTTTTATGTGAGTATAAAGCAATCAAAGCCAAAAAATTATTTACCTGCCTCGTGCTCGTGTTGCTATTTGTTACATAAAATGTGACTAATAAAAGGCTAACTCTGCACACTGCATGTGCATACATTGAAATTGAAAATTGGTAATTTTCTAAGTAAAACAATATTTGAAGTAAGTGCTATGCGAAATATCCATAAAGTTGATTTACTTCCTCTACTTATTATAGTGGCACACACACATGTCTCTCGTCATTCATATAGTCAAGTCACACTTAGTTTTCAAAGTTAGTTTGGCTCAAAATTCTAAAGGAAATAAAAGTGTTAAGACGATGGACTGTAAATTGTAATAGTGATTTCTGACGAGAGGATGCGAACAAGTCATCTCTCTGACTTTGTACTTATCTGTAGTGTATGCTTACAGATATACGTAATAAGTAAATGCATTCCTACATAATATAATCTGTGGTCTACCTACATTCTACTTACGTAGGTTCACACAAAACACTTACACATGAATATATCAGATGCTGTGCATTCTAGAGCTATATACTTACTATTAGCAATTGTCATGAGTCAAAGGCTCTTCCGCCCATTAAAAAAGGAAATATCAGCTTCCCTTTGAGACAAATAACTCAATAGACTATTTACGATATGGGCATTCTGAAAATGAGGTCAGAGTTGAGCTAAGACTTATATTGTGACCTGGAAGGTCAATTTTGGACGCACATGGCATCCATTGAGTCAGCCGCTGTGTGATGTGATAAGCGGAGCTATGAAATCTAATGTATTTTACCATTACCTATGCAGCAGACAGGGCAACACTCACGAATCGAACCATACTACTACGTACTCCTCATCGTCCACACACACACACGTTCTCTTCAATAGATATTTACATGCAACTTCACTTGCAGCACCTTCATATAACCTAGTCTGGTATAAATATTAAAATTACTTACAACCTTACTATTATAAATATAATCTATAGATATATACCAAATACAAAACGAAGTAAACGAATGATAATAAATTATATACTTTTTGCAGATATACTAAATACAGTGCACTGCATCATTGCTCAATATAGCATATAGACACATAGGAAACGATCTAGAGATGAATAAGAATTAAGAAAAGAAAACTTTTTCATTCTTTGTTTGCTGACGCTGGTTTGGTTCTCACAGAATCGACTGAGTAACAATTCGATTGAATGGAATTCTTTATATTTCGGCCCACATATCATAACCACCAAGAAATAGATATTTATATGCGCAATGTAGTTTTAGTGTGTATCACTTCCCTATTAAACGCTATATATGACTGTTTAAAATAATTTCCGACAGTTTCTAGCAAAAAGATGCATCAATACTTGAAGCAGCATAATGAATTAAATAAAATCCCCATTTAGTTCAACGAATTAAAAATGATGGAATCAATTGCACTTGCAAGTTTGCAAGTCATAATATTACATTATGAGATATGACATACCAAATAGCAAAACATTAAATAGATTTAGTGGAATAATGTGGCTACTTGACTAGTACATAAGAAATTATTTCTTACTTCCTTTGTGGTATTTGATATCTAATTCTGAAGCAAATTTTTATTTATGCGATTTCAAGAAAATCCATTCCTACATGTGATAGGCTGAAATTTGATAAGATAAAGCTATAAATGCACACACAAAGACTATGATTGTGAAAATACATAGCAAAGAAGACAAAATGGTTCTAGAATTAGGTAATAGTAATGAAAAATGTCTAATAAAAAGACAATCATTTGGCTGCATGTATGTATGTATAGTAAACTGTATATAAGATTTAGAATATCAGAATGATGATACGACGGATAGGAGTAATGTAGGATGATTTTAAATCTTAATTTATGGGTACTTAAGTTTATATACCTTTTTCATGATGCCAGTCTTCCTCTTTGAAAAAGTGGTGTATCGCCGCAATTTATTGTCGATGAATTCCATTTTAATTTTAACACGCCCTTTGGTTTTCTTGCCGTTTGGAGGGGGTGCCTTCTTGGGTTTTGTTTCTGTACCACCCCCACTGCCATTATTATTGTTATTGTTTGTAGTATGATTGTTGTTATTATTGTGATGATGATGGTGATGATTATTTTGCTGGGCTGGTGGATTGCTGCTGTTATTGTGATTATTCAGCAGATGTCCAAAATCACTGGCAGGTGATCCATGGTTGTGATTACTCAAAGCGGTAAAATCATGACTAGGTGGTCCGAAAGGGTCCGAGCCTAACATCGATGTAAAAGTACGCTGCGAAGCGTCCAAATGATTCTGCATTTTGATATTTTATATAAGTACCACCTACAACAGTCTGCGAAATAAAAAATCTCACAATTTGCAGTGACGTACACACCTGGAATTTGTAAATTATATGTACAGTGTTCGTATTCAGTCAATATTGTTCTTCCAAATAACGTTTATCGATCTTGGATTGAATCGTTTAACGTTTAAGCGTTACAACTTTGAAAATCTAAGTCCAACATAACTTCTATCCATTCGTTTTGCAATAAAACTGTTTGTTTCGAGTTATTTTTTAAAAGCCACTAGCCGGTGAAAATTCAATAAAAGAGATTTTATCGATCGTTTTCAGCTTCAGCGTGGGATTTGCAAGAAAATATTTTCGTAGAGTTTTTTAATGTGCAAGGTTTATAAACTGCAACTCTGCTATCCTGTCCTGTACTGATTTAATTGTTTTAATCTGTAACACTTGTTAAAAAGGCAACACGTATTTAAATATACGAGCAAGCGTTAACAATTTGATAATCCACACTGTAAATAAATGTCAAGTAATGGAAACATTGGCAAGTGTCAAGGTCAAATCACCTGTTCTGTCTTTACACAGAAAAGGGAATAAATTGTATTGTTGTAGCTTCCGTTACGGTTGAATTTCTTGGATTTCTTTAGTTTGAGATGAAGCAGTTCTACAAATCAGTCTTCTGAATGATTTTGAATAGCCCCCTTGCAATTGTAAAAACAGGAAAAATATAAAAACAGTGCAAGAAACTTGTGTCACATAATAATTGAAGTGTTATTTAACTAAATTTAGAGTTAAGTACAATTAAATTGACGTTGTAAAAGGAGAGGAGCACCTATCTTCGTAACAGCTGAGTGCAGACTGTTCTGTATCTTCCCGTATTTGGACTTTCCACCCAACCCTGCCGCATTATTCTATCAACTCTATGACCAATGTGTCTTGAACAGTTCCCCTTCTGCTAACAGAAATCCACACGCAGTCATCATGGATTCTGTCTACGATACAACATCTTCTAGGATTCATCTGCTAAAGTTCATCTTTTTTATCTTTGAGCCTAGCTGCATGCTAACTTTGCTAACTCTTTCTCGTCTCATGAATGAATCTCTGCATGGGATACACAAGTATAACTATTTTATTTATCTATACAAGTGTATATTGTTATGTACATTTATGTAAGTATATAGATACACTTTTATACATTAGTAGAGACAACCTGGGCCTATGTATTAAATAGCTTTACTTACCGACTGAAAAATACACGTGCTGGTCCCGGTTTCTGGAATTCTGCTCTCTTCTTCCTTTCTAGCTGGCTGAATAAAGCAAGCTGCTGCCGAATCTTGTTGTATAATAATAAAAGACTGCATATAATATGTGAATCTTTAATTTTCTCAGCTTCCCTATAATACAATGCTCAATTTGCTTTAAATTTTAAAATTGTGAAATTGGATATTACTAAAAAATTCGACATCTTTTTATTCTGGAATTTTTATTTTCTGATTTAAAATATTTAAGCAAAAATGGGATATATTTTTTGTAAGTTCATGTCTGCGTTTTTATCTACATACAATAAGTGTACCAACAGGTTGTTGTGAAGGAATAAGTACCCATTTTGGGTAAATAATACAATAAGTGCCTACTTGTACATAATTAAGGGTATAACACGGGGGTATATTTATATGGTATACGTATTACGTATACGTTTATGTATATGTACCCACATATTTTATGCACTATTTCATAATACTTCTGATTTTAGACTTATTTTCTAAAAAAAAGTTTTTTTAACTTACTAAACAAAGAGCCTTAATAATTATGGGTAATTCAATTTCTATAATAGATATGATTTTCAAATTATTTGTAGTGGAGTTAGTGGACTGCCCAATAGCCCAATGACTCAAATTCCCTGAACTAAAAAGTCCATTTCAAAAAATCCAATCGCATAAAATATATGATAATCGTGTTTGTGAATGTAGGTATTGTAGTTGGCGAATGAATACTTATTTAAATATGGTACTTAATAGTTAATGATCATAATAATGTCCAAATAAAATATGCCGAATAAATAACTAGTGCCAGCCTTATGAATCCATTTCAAAAAATCCAATCCCATAAAATATATATGATAATCGTGTTTGTGAATGTAGGTATTGTAGTTGGTGAATAAAGACTTATTTTAATGTAGTATTAATGATCATAATAATGTCCAAATATGCAGAATAAATAACTAGTGCCAGCCTTATGACCGGATGCTGTTAAATAGATGTGACACGTGCGAATTTACTCTATGGCAAGGGTCACATCTCACATTCTCCCATAAGAGTCACAAGGCTCAAGACAACTCTGGGCTTTGAATTTTTTGTCCTCAGTTCAAATGGCACATAGTCGCTAGTCGCAGCTTACAATAGACAGGCCCGTTTTATTTCTGTACATTTTTAAGAATGAAGATTGAGTCATCTATATCATTTTTTGTTTGTTCCTCACTTGGCTATGTTTACAGATTTCACACAATAATTTATGCATGGATGCCATACCTGCTTAGATTGCATGTCTGAAATGCAAGTTTATGTGGATGTTAAAACGCCTCTGTCATTGTCAACATTTTCAAAATCTAAAAGGGATAAATAGCCAAGATTTTATGTTGTAGTACGTTTACAAATTGTTTGTACAGACGGAGGTGAGTAACCATTTGGATTTACTCAGAGCACTGGATTTAAAAAAACTCATTTCCAATACTCACAATCAGTAATATAGGACTACTTGGGGAAGCATCCAATATTTTTTGCCAAAACTGTATAGTAGGGGATGAGCACGTTTTGCCAATTTTTAGATATCAACCTTGTTTGTTACACTTCCCCTTGTTTATAAATATTGTATATATGTGTGTGTATAAGTGGATACAGTTAGTTTTAGTCTTTGAAGTAGGTATAGAACATTACAGAGGATTTATAGCAGTTGCTAGCCATAAAAAACAAATCTATAAAAACATGGGCCGGATTTTTATCATTCTTTCTATTTCTATCCATTAGAAATATAATTGGAATAAGGAGTAAGATTTTATAGCTGCACAGTGCCTTGTATATCCATGTGATAATTACTATGCCCTACATTCTCAGTAGATTAGTGTAGATCAAAATGACAATTCCAACAATTAGGTATCCTTTAATCCACCTAAAAGTGTATAAGGACATTTGTAGCATTAGACATTGAATATGGTAAAGAAAAGTAATTATACTGATTATATCTACATTATTCTTTCATTAATTTATTTGTAACTAAATACATATTAGGTAGTATAGGCATGAAAGAGTATTAATTGCATAATGTGGCGTATTCTGGCAATAATCCCTCTGTGTAGAGAATGGGTAGCATGAGATCCTTATGGGTTGCCTATGTACTTCGGAATGACTCCAAAGGACACAGAAGGCAAAACACCTTTCTTAACAACTTTTTAACACATTTACATGGTAGTTGAGCAAGATGGGACTATATTTACATTCTGTAGTGAGTAATTACAATGTTCTTCCCTTTCTTGTCTTTTCCTATTGCACATAAGGAAGAAATGGTCCAGAAATGTCTAATATAAATATAACAAGTAGCCAAAAACCGAGAGATGCTAGAATGTGAGCCAAGCCAAAGTAAAGAGCCATGAGAGCAAACGACACGAAGGTTTTTAGGCAGACAGACAACAGACGCTTTTAGCCTGGCTTGGCTTTTTGGCTTGCTTAGTAATCTCTGTCTAAGTCTGCATTGCAATCCTCCTGTTGTGTCTCTACGAAGTAGTTGTATGTACTAGTAGGACTCATATCCATATATTTACCCGTAAATTCAACTTGTTAAACATTATTATATTTATATAGCTTTTTAGAGGCTATACAGAGGATAACCCATAGCATTTCCCATTACTTCCAACCATAAGTGAAAAAAAACCGAGAGATATTCTAAAAGTAGCTGAAATTGAAATTGCACGCGAATGCTAAATGTGTACAGTGCGATAAAGACTTTCTTCGTCGACTAGTCGACCCTTATTTCCTTTGCTTTGCTATTTCCAATGACTCAGTAGCAAATGCGAATCCTGCGTGCAAGAACTTCTACTAATGCAAAAACAGAGAATCACAGAAAGTGCCAAACTTTTCTATGCGGCTATCTACAAAGTAATACATAGTCTCACATCAACTAACAGTGTAAAAAGCAGTCCATACGATATTATGGAGTTTTATTTTTAGGCTCTCTAGGTTAGGTGTTGGAATTTGCTTCGAATCCTCACTCTCTCTCTACACAATCCCCGCACAAACAAATCTAATAATCAACATGCAATGGCTATGAATGAAGCTTTCCAAATAAAATCCTGCATACAATTCCAGCATTTTACAAACTATTTATATATCTTCTATTTTCTACATGTTTTGAGAAATGGTGATCTTTTAGCCATAATGTTAATATATACTGGCATATTGAAAGCAAAACGCAGTACTTTAAACATAATATGTGCTACTGTATACCGCAGTAACCCATAATTTCCGTATGCAACAGAGAATTTACAATGTATTCACAGTTATTAATAGTCCTATTATTCATGTAAGACACTTGATCTACGTCTTTGTTCTAATTGGTTTATGTATGTATAGTTGAGCTGTGAGAAAATCTTTAAAATAGACAAATACCTAAATGCTTTATGTATTTATAAAATTATAGTGACTTTTACGCAATTCCTTTACGCCTACTCACTAACTGGCACAAAATACAGAATTTTGCAGGAAAGAGACCTAATAGATTTTTTTCTTATATATTATATTATAGTTTGCTTATATTGCTTATAGTTTGCTTATATTGCTTATAGTTTGCAAATAATTCCATGCAATTACTTAATTTCTTCTTAGTAAGGTAATTGCGTGACTTACGAGAATTATTGACATAAATTGTGAAGCCCTTCTCCTACATTTTGACCTATGCCTGATCACAATAATTTAAGCGATTGGTAGAATTTATCCAATAGAATACTTGCACAATTCCAAAAACGATCTTGTAGTGCATAATAATGATTTGTAAAAGAGTAGATATACTAAAACATAAGCAAAGAGAAAGCTACAACTTGCAAAAAGGCTTTTTATATGACTCCTAATGTCCTAATATCTAGCTATCGTGTCATATTAATTAGTAATTAAGCATTTTGTTGAAAATGCTATAATTTTCTAAGTTAATCCAAGCCGTTTTACTTACCATTACCATTGTCCAAACACTACAATGACTATTTTTTTCATATATACCTGTGTGAAGTATAAGAACATTTATTCGGGATTGGAAATTATGTTAGGATGGCTACAAGTTACGTTACAGATAGATCATTTACAAAATAAAATGAACTTGTTAATTTGTCAATAGTTGTAATATGTTATTATTGTATTTGTATAGGTCTGTGCATATATTAACAGTGCCTATACCATACCTGTATGAATAATGGGAATTTATTTGTACAATGGTTGAATCTGATTTCTCACCACCGTCATCTCTCATCATCAGATGGAAAAGTATAAGTGATATTTGTTACTATAAAGGTAGATAATGTGTCTGGAGACAATTGTAGTAGGTAGGTAGGTACGTGTAGTAAAAGTAAAAGATCAGTTGGTTGTTGGATGATATGTTATTGGAGTATGTATGTGTGTGTGGTGTATCATACAATGTATTGATAACGCAATATGATAATGTAGAATGTAAAAGAGGATAATATAGGAGTGTAGATTAAAAGAGTGGAGTGTGTGAGAAGGGAGTCACAGTAGAGTACAGAGAGATACAGGAGAAGTCAAGTCAAGGAGGTGTCCGGATAAGACCGCCCCATCCCAAAATAGGAAGACACTTCCATTTAAGGAGTCTCGGGAAATTCGATGCCATGTGCTCCCAATTCTTCGACTCTATCACTTCCGGACGGCTCTTTATGCCCGGATTTCCAGTCCTATCCTTATTTCCAATGGAAAATGTCATAATCTTTAATTTCCCTGAATAGAGTTATTCGGATGAGGCTAGAAAACGGATAAGCGGACGCCAGGCCTCGTCCATTATTCACACTGTTTTACAAAGCAAAGGAAGCATAAGAACTAAAGTAATAGGCAAGCCATGCAAAAGCTGAGGGATCAACTTTATCAATTCTCTTGCTCACTCACTACTTATTACTACACAGGAGGATTGTATCGTATCGTCGTTGACTGCTCTGCATCTATGTTCAGCCATGTGCTCTGTTCGACTGCACTATCATCAGATCAACAACGCTGGCTGTGCACCTACCAAACCAACAAAGAACAAAACAGCAAGCCACTTGAATGTACATAACTACGTTGTGTCTGTCTCTCTGTGTCAGTCTAATCTAAGTGCAATGCAATGTCCTTATCTTTATCTCTTGCTTACTAGAGTATTATGTAGATTCTCGAGCTATAGATCTCTTTATCTGTGAACGCAATGAAACATTAGAGAGAGAGAGAGACAACAAAACGATATCCCATCCACTGCATCCTCATCGCCTGATCTCTCTCTTCCTCTACACCCCACAACTAACTGCTACAACACCTCACACAAGATCATTATTTTATATTATTCCGCACAGTGTCATCAGACACTAGAGAGTCAACCATATACTTTTACACTATCTGCTCATTTATTTCACTCTTTTTCATTATCGCTTACAAATATTATTTGTTATTTCTCTTCTAATGCATTCCTTTATAGATGCAGCGTTATTTTGTCATTTTATTCGGAACTGGATACGTTTTAAGAGATTTTCAAACCTTTTATTGTAGAACTGCGACTGGAGATTGTACTTTAATGGATTATTTATGAGATATTTTTTATTTATGTTCGTATAGTAAGAAAATCATTAAAATTGTGTTAATGAAGAAATTAGGAATGTTTACTCTGCTTTCAATGATTGTGATGAATTAGCTGTTTTGTTTGCTAATTGTTTTTTCTGTCATTTTGACGTTTTTTTCAAAGATGGTATTTGTATCGATAAATCACTCACTTTATGATTAATCTGATCATTTGCAGTCATTATCATCTGGTAGTCTTAACATTCGCCTATCCATAAATTATCGAGAAAATTGCATCTGTTTGGTTATTTGTTATCAGCGATGATTCACAAGGTAAACGTGTGGAATTTAAAGACCTGTGCATTCATTTCCTATCGCATCCAGTTAAACAATGAGTAAAAACAAGTCGAAGGGATGGGTCAACTTATTGCATCACTTATGGTAAAATTATATTTATCTAGATAGCTATGAAATATCGACGAAGAATTATATTATATTGGTACTTACTTGCGTAGGGTAGTTGAATGAGTAACAGAAAAATCTCATTCTCCCAATCGTTTGATGCAGGTTTTCTTTCAGTATTCAGTAGTTGTTTTCATATCTTGTTCCCCCATCGCTTCTGTTTGTGAAACGTGAGAACTTTGTAATAGGGCTCTTGAATACACTCTAGTGATTTAAATATTCTACTTTTACTTTCATTTGATTACTGGCCGAAGGATACCTTAGAATTCATCCATTCACTTGCTACGAACTTTATCTTGTATACGTTTATTGAATCTATGGAGTTCAGGTCAGATTCTTGCTCCTGATTCTTTAGTCGCTTAAACTACATACTACAAGATTTCTTAGAAGTTTAAACTTTTGAAGGCTGAGTCTATTTAAACTGGTACTTTATAGTAGGATACCGAAAAGTTAAATAATAGCGTGCATTTTGTTCGGGCCTGGACTGGAGTATCATAGATTCATGTAATCTTTTATCTCATCTGTAGACACATTTCAGTGTAGCTATCTTATTTATCTTGTTATCCCTTCTGGCATGGTGTGGCTCTGCAACTATTTTCTTAATCTTTCTTTTCCTTGCATCAATCCACATTTCCTCACCCTCACACAAATCAAAATAGTATACGTATAGATGGTAAGTACTTTATTTTCGGCATAATTTCATTCATAGCTGCAACTCAGGGACAAGGGTACTTAAAAGGCTACAGTGTCAATTGGTGTAGTATGCTATACAGGGAACACTTTATGTAATAGTATATTTTTGTTGCAAGATGAAAAATGAAATTGTCAAAAGACTAATTTTATACGTCTATGAATTACCTACACAAATATTAGAGATATATGTCATATTATATCGTGTAGTATGTCTTTATCAGACGGAGGCTACTATTTTTAATGATGCTCTATTATGCCGGAGTGGACACCGTTTTGAATTGGTGGGTTAGGTTGGCAACATGCACATATATAGAAAGGTAAAACTGGTCTGATTAAGTGTGTATTTTTCTAAACTGGTACAAAATTAAAGAGCAATTGTAGTTTGCCCAGTGGGTATCAAAGCTATTTACATACGATGCCCATCAATCTAAACTGATGCTGTGTGTTAAGATGTTAACACATCAAAATCTCCACTGAAATTTTCTCGCTGTTGTTATTTATAGCATTTTATCAGTTCTTCCAAGGGATGTATAAAATATTATTTATTCTGTTACACATGGTATTCTATACTGGCAATGTGGCAATGCCTAGATTAGAGATAAGTTTTTTGTTTCAAATATGAACTTTACGTATGTATGTAAAATAAAAGTAAACTTTAAGACAGTTCAGTGACATTGTTGCTCATTCCATGCTCATTCCTATTTCCTACTCTTTTCACACAATTATAACGTTGATTATTTTGGTAAAAATTCTAACTTTTGTAACGCTTTCTGCTACTTTTTAAAATTGGAATAGTTATATTGTAGGCTAAAGGAAAACAAGCTTAATGAGGATGCTACTTTTTACTAGGTAGATATAATAAAGTTTAAAATGTAACAACGTAGGTGCTAACAAAGTGCACAAGAGAAAGAAAGCAGCATGGTAGAAATACATGTAGTTACTGATAACAAGTTAAAACGTATCTGTGTGTCTTACAGAAAAGATGATAAAACTGATGTCAATAAAGTATCAAAAATCCCAAATATTGTATTTTAAAGGTTAAAGTTAATGATTAGTGCATATTTACAAATAAAATGAGGTGAATGGGTGTAAATTACATTGATTTCATGTAATTAAAGGTGATAATGGTCATACAAATTCCCAACTATTATAGTATGACATGACATCGCGATCTTTGTAGCAGCTACAGCCACTGTTTTCCTATGCATTTAATAATATTGCATAATTTGATTAGACAATGTTTGCGCATTCAGCTTAACTCCATAATTATTTTCATTGAGTGTTTGATGTTTGGCCATCACTTATAAATCGTAATGATATAGCGCGTATATGCTACCACCTAACCAATCAAGAACTTATTAATAACAATCACGCATTTCTAATCTGATCTGACTGACGTGTGAAGGGGATTAAAGTTTCATTAATACTACACACAACTTTTGCATATCAAAATCATAATACATGCAACAATAACAGCAAGTAAACATTTCTGTTTATAATAATATAATGTCGTTTTACACAACACCACTGATGAACACCTCTACACACTGTTGAAGAGTTGAGCTAAGGCTGCTGCATATTATAGCCTTTATAAAATGTAGTATATGTAATGATGTACGTGTTTATGAATAACGAACTATTCAAAGAAGGCAAATTACCTTTGTCGCAGTTATTTACATAAAGTTACATGATTATTGTCATTAATGATACGAAAATCTGCTTTTCTTTTAAGAATTGTGCAAACTGCGACAGTGGAGTTATCTGAATTTGTTTTCAGATTCAACCTGATTTACCAAAGCAATGAGGTGGATAATTTAATTCTTAGAAATACATCATAATTTCCATTTTCTTTTTGTGTCTCGTAAAAATGTCTATGCTGTCTCGGACGCTTCCTTAAATGGTCATCAAAAGAGCCACCGAATGAGACTTATGTAAACAGGAAGACTTGTCGTGGTGGTATGTACGTACCACGCATAGCGTATTCCACTTATCATTAGTTAAAAGAAACATGTCAATATTATTATCACGTCAGTCACGTCCACTTGGTCCTTGTTATTTTCTATTATACAAATCCCATTTTTCATCGTTTTGTCTGCATTAAAAATAGTTTTCAGCCTCTACACTCTACACTATCCTCAATTCTGAATTAAATACCCTAACAATCAGATTCAACACACAAAAACATAATATTTCATTCATACTGCCTAGTTCAAAGCTCTTCTTTGACATTTATGATTCGTTACTAATTAAATTAACTGCACTACTCGCTTCGCTTTCCGACTTTTTTCGGACTTTTGCACAACGGCTGTTTTAATAATTGCTAATGGGTTGTGACGTCATTAAAAGACAAATTGTCCATTAGTGGCAACTGATTTCTTCATCTGCAAAATAATGTATTCAATAACCAGTTGACTAATAAGAAATTCGGATCCTGCAAAACAATTTCAGAGCTTTTGACCAATGACCATTATTTCACTTCATCTTGAATCTTCGACCCCTAGGGGGTACTCTTTAATGAATAAGTCATTAGCCTCACAATTTACAGTTTAGTTGGCTATTTCGCCACGCTATGCGCTAGCATGACATGTAGATTTGTTGTAAACCACTACAGTAGTCTCACAAGATCACAAGCACTTAAAGGACTATTTTTTGAAATTTAAAAATTTTGATAGCTGAAAGTATTATAATACGTATTCAGTTGGTTATGTACATAATAACATAACTGTAGTACATTACACGCATAGTGTCTTTTTAATTCTCTAGCCCAACTATTGTCATTTGCATCAGATACTTTTTAATGAGCACTATTTTATGCTCATTATAATGTTATCTCGGTACATTTAAGTAGCTTTACCCATTAAAATGAATCTTTTCTGATTGGCTTGCTCAGTGATTTATAAAATTATAGGTGTCAATTTGTGAAACGAATGAAATAAATTCTACGCGTTGACGCACTCAATTAATCATCGATTTTGTTATAATAACATCATTAATCTTGCGAGGAAAAACAAATATGTTTTAATGGATTTGCATAGCAAATCCCCAGAGTACGACTGTATGATTTGCAAATGGAAATGGCATGTCAATATAAGAGATGCGCAATCCTTCTTGTATTGAACTTTTTACATTTTTGACTTGACTGATATGCACCATATTGGAAGGTAAGTGACACTTTCATGAATTTGGCCATCATTGAAAACTCTAAACCAGAGAACAAACAGAGATGCTTTGATTGGACGAAAATTGTAGGCATTTCACTGATAGCCCAGCTCGCAAACCATAACGAGTACATTGCTGAGAGAAAGTCTTTTCTAACTTCCTATGTCTGATTTTCCTAAAGTTGAAGCAACATTGTGAGTTGAGTTATCAAGTATTTAAAAAATTATGAATCATGTCATTATTTGCGTCTAATATTTTTTATATTAGATTGTATATGGACACTGCTAATTATTTATTTACCTATTATCTGAATCTGGAACCAAATTATCGAAACATCGTAAAATTACGGTCGTAAATTCTCCATTGTAGGGTAACGATTTTAAAATATTTTACTATGTAAAAAGGACACTTAGTTTTAAGTCTTACATTACGCTTTAGCAACTCACTCAGACGTCGAAACTATATCCTAAATCGTAATCGTAAGTAGAAAGGTTCAGTCAGCTCTGTGTCTTAGGATTTATATTTCTTACAGACAGACAGTAAGATGCACAAGCCTCACACCTTTACTCCAGACGGGTTAAAGAATAAGAAGGCCCAACAGCTACCCACTTAAATTATCATAATATACGATTCTTATAAAATGTTTGCAACGTTATGCTATTTTGCGTCGGTTATATGTATCATTATTCATTACCACTTACGCAAAAGCGTTGTTAAACTATAAAAGAAAGATTTTTTGCATTATTTGCAAAAGGACAATGAAACATAATATAAAACACATCTATCTATCTGTTGTTTTCGTAATGCTGATCTGCTAATGCACACACATTCTACAAAGTACTAGTACAAGGTACAGGCACCGTACAAGTAGTGCAGTACATTACGCTTACGCTGTACCATGATTAAAATGTAGAGGCAAGGTGAGAAAACAAAGTGTTCCTTTCCGTGAAGAAAACGTTCAATTCAAGCTCAATATCCAATTAATCAACGCTTCCTGGAAAGGAGTTGGCGTCTTGTCCTACAAAGGTGGGTTACTCTGCATAGTCAATTTTTAATGGCAATGACAAATCTGATAAAAAATGTATTTTAGCATTACCGATGCTTTTAGCCGCGTACTTACGTTTTACGTATAGTAGTTCAGTGACATTATCAACATATATATCTTTGGTATATGCCATGACATGACAATTTTAATAGCTTGCTAAAATGCAAAGCAAACTGCTATTCTTCGGTAGTTAACAAAGCGAGATATAAAACCAAACAATCGTCAACCTCATTAATTTTCACCATTTATTTGACTCAGTGGGCGATATTCTTATAATCAGCAGAGAATACTTATTATTTTTGTACACTGTATTATTCTGTGTAATGTAAGTATATCTCCACTGATAAAAACATTTCGCCGAAATATGCTAATAAGATCATTGCTCATTAGACATGTAAAATACATTACTCGTTGTAAATGGCAGATTATGCTATAATATTTAACAGACAGTTTTGAACCTTTTTTGCCTGCAACATGTTCAACCAAAATACAAAATCATGTAAATGGTTTACACGTTTAAGTAGAGGACTGGGGAAGTAAATGATTATCAGGCACATAGCACATAGATACTGGGAAATCTAATTTTTTTCTATTTGAGAAAACAGTAAACTTGCAATTGCAACATTTGTATTATCGAAAATCTGAAGAAAAATGTAACAAAAACATTAACGCGTCACAAAATACATGAAAAATAACTTGCCAAACGAAATTAGCTTGGAATCCCTAGGTGTAGATATCTCACAACGAAAACTCGAAAAATTCTGTTCAGATTTTCAATAGTGTCAAAATCAAGACTTTCCTTCGTGTCTTTGGCCGTGTGCCACACATCGGGGAATGGAACGGAAATTACATGCAGAATGTTGACTTGTCTTTGCATAAATGGAATATGATCATCTGCAATTCCACTACCATATTTGTGAGATGAGAACATTCGCGGCTTTTCAATTCCAGTCAAATATTGGTATCTGTGTAGAGTTTTTTCAGCATTAGCTAGCACTGTATGCAAACGTGAAGTTTCTTCAAAGAAGCTGTAAAACTTAGGTTTAGAAGCTCCTATTAAGTCTAGCAACATCAAAACATCCTGAAATTAATAAAATTCAAAATAATTTCAAATCAAGTTCATCAAATTTGGAAAGCTCTTTAGCACTTCGTTGTCACTGCTCACTATTCTATGTAATTCATTTGTTCCTTCCATGTTTCCTGGTGGATAGGGTGTTTCTTCCCATTTTTTAGCCAAATGCCTTGACCCATACAAAGAATCGTCATCAGACCAGTTCTTAAAAGCTTCTTCCCCATCAAAAAATATGTACTGTAGGGTAACATCATGCGGGGAATTATTATGGGCATCTAATTGTTCCTTCATAGCATAGGCCAAATGCAGCATTTGTGCACATGGCACCGACGAATCAACCGCACCAATGAAGTCATATTCTGCTTCATATTTCGAGTCAAAATGACAGGCAATCACCAATCTGAAATGGATGCAAGCACATTCATGTTTGTATTTACAGAAAATAATTGTACAACTACGTAATTTTGTTTCATCATCCATTCTTTTCAGATAGGTTAACAATTCAACTACCTATGTACTAGTATGTACTGAAAATAATATTATAATAGTGTTTCAAAATTTTTGGGTATTACGATTACACAATGAAAATTGGAAAGTTAGTTCTTCCGTGTGAAAGTTATAGTTATTTATATTTTGGTTAAAATGTGTTATTATTACCGCAAAAGAACGGTCTAACTAATAATTGCTAGCTAAAATATGGCTAAAATGAATTTATTTTCACATTAGAGTACATAGTGGAAATTACACGGAAGCCAGGAGCAGCCTTGAAAAATCGACAGAACCTTCAAACTTCCTTAAGCATTCCATCTCATAAAATTAAAACTATATTACCTATGACCTATGAACTCTACACAAGTGGATTGTGGCCAGCAGCACTGCAGTTAATACATTTACATGCAATTACATACCATACATAAACTTCTAACTCCAACTTTATATTGGGTGAATTTGGCCCACTAACACCTCATGTCAGACAACTCTCATGTGGTAAAATTTCTACAAAAGTACCCACCTGAGATAATATGCGTAATATTATTAGCGTTTATGTAAAGACTTTTACATCACATCAAATTCACCTTCTGGGAGCACCGGGATTTAGCGTTGCAATAATATTTTCAAAAGGTATTCTCCCGTTAGGAGTGTCATCTTCGAAAGAGTCCGTTTCCACTGTCCACCCAAGCTGTTCCATATGGTCGATCAGGAACTACTTTCATAACACAAACAATTATTGTAGGTGCTTATGCATTATTATAATATTAGTAAGAGACAATAACACTGATATCAAATCAAGACACATCTTCGTTAAAATCTAAGAAGCACATTATCAATGCTTCTAAATGCAGAAGTGTGTGATTATAGACTATCAATACCAAAAATACATAATCATTTGCGGACTCAAATGCTTAACTATTCAAAGATATCCAAGTGTTTCATATATACTTACCAAAATCCTCAAAAATGAGGATTTTGGTCTGAAAATTATGATTTTTGAAATGTCCGTCACTTGAAAAATTCGATTTAGTCAAAAACCGGCCTTCCCATATGTCCATCTACCATTCCATCTCAACCAAATTGACTTTTAGTTTTCTTGAAGGCCACAAAACATTGTAGGTGTGCATCTTGTAGGTTGTAGGCCACTATATAGATAGCTACTAAAATTGATACATTATTACAATATGCTTACCTTTTTGACCTGGAGCCAGTTTTCAGTTCCTGGAACACGAGGAATTAAAAGGGGGTCCAGTAGGGACTCAAATTTTATTTCACTACCGAGAAGAATTATGTTTTGAATCTCTTTCTGGTTCAAACTCTTCAAGGGATGATCTTTCTAGAAATGTTAATTATAAATCATAATCAGCCAAGTCACCTTTCTAATTAGGCATTACTTATAGTTACTTACTTTACCATTAGGATTTAACTTTTTTACCTTTTGTTCATGCCATCCTGGAAGGAGTTTAGGGTGCATTGCTGAAGAAGATTTACATTGTAATACAAAAATCAGCAGTGGAATTGTAAGAACCGTCGTCGATAATATCGGCTTTGAGAAAATATTTGCGATAAACATGGTTTCAATTTCTTCCAGTACCTACAGAATAAGATGGTTAATAATATAATATTTGGAATGTTTATACTTTATACAATGTATTTTATGATTCTTGCAATTTCATTATGTACTTATCAAGCTAATTGATTTATTGCCCCATTATTGTCCATTGGCATTGGTTATATAACTTCACTATATTAATTGCCGACAGTGGCGGCTGCAATCACACACATTTTCATTGTCATGTTAGTTTTTCTCTGGAATTTTAATATAATTAATGTCACTATATTTAATTTAAACTTACTAATAGTAGTATGTAATATAAAATATATAGTTAATTATGAGATTCGATTCGTTGTTTTCCCTTACCCAAAGATCCTAATAAACCATTGCAATTTTCGCAAGAAGTGTTATTTATTATCCTTCACAAAGTTAGTCAATGCAAATGTAAATTGTAATTTGGAAGCGACAATACAAGAATACAACATAAAAGTGCATTAGGTATCTGTTATTTCAAAAATGCAGAATATAAGTAGCTTATTAAATGTATAGAGTATTAAGTATTTGGGTAGGTATTGATACAATTGAGAACTGCGGAAAAATCCAAAGCAGAGCACAAAGATAGATATATGCATATTGTTGAGAAACCCAAGTATTTCTTTCCATGAATAAAATTCAATTTTCCAATAATTAATTAATTAATTAGTGCGTGCTG
The DNA here is from genome assembly GCA_019776505.1 of Tomocerus nigrus. Taxonomy (NCBI): domain Eukaryota; kingdom Metazoa; phylum Arthropoda; class Collembola; order Entomobryomorpha; family Tomoceridae; genus Tomocerus; species Tomocerus nigrus. The sequence continues at coordinate 24,874 of JABASI010001380.1, forward strand.
GAATGAAAAAGAAGTTTCATATATCTGTATAGTTTTTATGCGTGATCAGGTTTCAGAGGTTTCTAATGGTCCTAATAAAATCGGACGAAAGGGACATTATTAGAATGCTAGCCATTTTCTCCCTTTTATCTATGTGCATGTAATGCAAATCTAATTTCCTTTTTCTTTCCTCTCGGATTGATTGTGATGATGCTGTTATTGTGAGTGATAGGAATATAGGAAAGTAATCACTAATCAATCAGACTAATCACCTATATGCATAAATTGAATAATGCATGTCGTATTTGCATTTATCATGAGGGAAACGCATTTTATCGAAATAACAACTTTTGTATTTAGCATTCAATTTGAAACCATAAATAGTAATTAACTTAGTTAACATGCTAAATAAATATATAAAATTAATTGTGGTATTTTTGATTGTATTGAAGTATTGTAGATATAATTATATATATCAAATTCCGTGAGTATGGTATAAAATTAATGTACATGCGAAATATTTTGGCATTTATTATTCGGATTAGTAGAACGCTGAATAATGCATGGTACTTATGTGTTTATGTGGAACATAGTCCTTATAAATCACTTATAAATATTATTTCAAGCAGTAACTATCAATATACAGTAAAACAATAGAGGAAATCCAAAACGTACCCCGAACTAAGACGGAAAAACAATAGACTTGTTTCCTGACAACCATACCTACAA
>JABASI010001381.1:0-25567 GCA_019776505.1 Tomocerus nigrus
TTGAAAATTTCGGGGGGGGGGGAAGCCCCCCCTCTATACGGGCTTGCTATGAACGGGCGTAAAATGTACAGAATTCAGTCGGGTGCTCGTATAAACACATCTGTAACTGTAATCCAATATCCAATGATAGAATGATATGATACCTACTCGATAATTTATTTATCAGTCATATCAGTGTCATATCATTTAGTTAACATCTAACATTTCTTAATAATATTATTAGATATTTTACAACTTTTCAGCATCAAGTTTTATTTGACGCATTGCATATACTTAATTGATATCGTAATATTTTTACTGCTTATTAGTATTACTTGCAGTTACATGAGTAAAATCCAAAAATGTAAATTACAATAACAAAAATTTTCTCCAGAATTCCTAAAACGTTCAAAAAGATGACCAAAAGCAAAAGCGCTGTGAAAGTGAACGATGAACGATCGTCAGTTCGCCATTTGGATGAGGTTAAAGTTCAACTGCTTAAAAACATTCTCTGCGAAGACCAGATAGTTGATATTCCGGATGTGGACGTGACACCGAAGACTTACGTTATGAATAAAGTGGCATGGTGGTTCTTGACAGAACAACAAAACCCTCCAGATAAAGAAATCATTCATCCTGAAATGTATGATGATTTCACAGATAATAGTGATGCTTTTCGCACAAATCAAAATGAAGTCGATAGTGACGGTACAGAAATTGGTGCAATAAGCGACCCTGAAGGAAAAACTAAACCTCTCGAAGATCCAAACAAAAATATTCCTCCTGACATTGTAGACGAATATTGTGTAAAAGTGTTTGATTTTTATACGATAATATTGATCTAAATAGTATACTTTGATATTTATGCATTAAGATGTGTTGTAAACATTTGAAATTACAGGGACGTAGAGGTCTTGAGGCCAGCCTTGTTCGTAATATCAAAGAGTGGAGACCAGACAAAGATAATAAAGATCATGCTCCGGTTTGGAGAATCCGATCGTCAGATAATTACGACAAACCGTCATTGAAAGTACGTGGTAATCTGTAATCTATAAAATCGACAGTATTATGAATTATGTATTATGTAGAGTCAGGGTATTATAATTATAAATTAGGCTATTACCATTGGTAAATCAAATAGTCATATTATGATTACGATTAAAGACGATGGATGGTCAAGGATAGTAGATACTCCCCCCTGCCCCCCTCCCATTCTCCCACATCGGATTCTGAGTACCCTGGTTATTTTGTATAGAAATTATGTAATCCGAATTCCTGTTCTGCTTTTAAATAATCAGCCCGCGAATTTGAATCCCCCAGTCCACTTCCGACGTCATTTTTAATCTTCACGCTCCACCCACTTTACATTTTCGAAAATTTACGTGGGGATACCGCAGGTTGGGCGATGGTGGTACCTAATAAAATGGATTTGAAATAAAAGTTATTGCAATGCAATAACTTTTAATTCTTATTTGAAGATTACACCCGAAGTATTGAAGTTTAAATGTTATCTACCTATTTAGGTGTGGGGTGTATTTAAACTTTATAATATGTTTATGAAGTCTAAACAAATCTTCTGACACAGGTCAAATGTCAAGTTTGCGGAATCCGAATTGACGGGGCGGCTCGTGGTCTTGGCCTTCATCTCCGTAGTCTAGACCATAAAAACAATTTCCTGCAAATGTGTAAGCTACAGCATGTTGTAGATTTATCAAATCGTTTTTTTTGGTTACTCATTAATAAATAATTATGTTTTATGCATTACATGATTTCAGCATTGGACCTCGTCACTTGCCCCCCTTCTTGTAAAAAGCCAGCGGAAGATAAAGTTTTTACCGCTACACTCAGAGATTATTCCCAAGGTAAATTGAAAATAGCTTTTTGGTACTTGACATTTTCAGATTTCCTGACATAGGTTTAAGCTTTTAAAATGAGCCTTTTGTTTACAGTTAAAGCTATTGAATACGTACCGCCTAGGAATAACATCGCTTCGGCCCCATCACTAAAAGCAGCGTTTGATGAACACCCAGATAGCTTTTTTATAAAACCAGACAAGCGGTTACCACCTTTGCAAGCGTCTTTGCAAATCAATCGTGCGTGGAATATCGATTTGCATAATAAATGGGAGCTAGCCAATAAGAGAGAAAAAAAGTACGTTTTTGACGTAACTACTAAAGCATCTTACAAATCACGTTGCGGACCAAATCGGAAAAACTGTCACCTTAATTAATTTAATGTACTTCCTCTTATTTATTTCTCTTATAGATTGATAGAAGAGTACGACAATGAAATAGATAAGTTTTTAAAGAATCCAAAGCTTCATCCAGATCATGACGAGGAATGGAATACATTTTGGTATGAACAAGCTGAAAAGTATGAAAATGAAGGAAAGGATCCTACAGATGTAGATTTTAATCCTCTGTGGTTAAAATTATGGCCAAAAATGTTCCAATCTAGACTTAAAGCACATTTTCAACAAAAAATGTAAGTTTGAAAAAAGTCCATGTTTAACTGCCTGCGTTTGCGTTAGATCTGGATATTAATTATTGAATTTTATTCAGATCAAATGAGAGAGAATCGTTGGGAATGGATTACGATAGCCTTAAAAGGCTTGTCGATATGTCAGTGGCTCAAAATTCTACACAAAGTGATAGTAACTCTGACGGCAGATACGATGCAGACGCGTCGTCATATTATAATCCGGTAAGAACACTGAAACCCCTTATAAATGATTTCTCTTCCTTCAAACGGACCGATTGAAAATTCTGTCATATTGTCATTGAATTTTCTTTTAAGTAGTTAGTGCACAAATGTTTATTATAGAATTATTAAATGCGAATTTTGGTAAAGGACCTTTGAAATTTTCATAAAGTTCAGAGATAGCTGAATGAAAGAGAAAGTACGACTTTCACTTTTAGGTGGAACTCATGTAGTACTTATTTCTATGTCACGTGTCAATCAGTTTAAACACTTTTCCATCTGTCGTACCTAACAGTGTTTATCATTTTCAGGGAGGTTACGGTAGAAAACGAAGTTTCTCTCCACGTCGCGATCGAAGAAATTGTCATTCCCCACCACCTTATAGTAAATATTCTCGATATCAAGATGGTCATAGGGGCAGGGGCGACAAACGAAGAAGACGTCGTAGTCGTAATCGTCATCAGAATAACTGGTATCATCATGATGAAAGAGATCGCCAACGTACGGAGTTTAGAGGGCACTCGTCGAATGGTAGGATGAATTAAACAAAATTAAATATCGTAAGCGTTAGAAAACTCCAAAGCCACAGTTAATTTAGTATTACCTTTCAATTCGTCCATAATAATGTTATAACGTTAGTAATTATTTAAACTTAGTTTTGTAGGTGTACCGGCATTATTTATTTTGACCGATGCCCGAGAGGTCAAGTTGTAGTAGTTATGTATGTACGTATACTATATACCAGGTAATGGGAAAAACGAAAATTCTTGTGAAGCCTGTTGGTTTATTTTCAATAGTAGATTTGCGATTAGTTGTTTTTATTTTTTGCTACTTATTGTAAATTGTAAGTTACATAAACTGATGGGCATAAAGTAGGTGTTAGTAGGGCACTTGAAATAAAAAGTGCTGAAATAAGTGCAATCGATTACATTTGAAAATATTTCTCATTTTTATGTTGTTTCTACAGACTCGCACTGCATTTCTGACGAAGGTGTATCTAATAACTAATTAATTCACTGCAAAAGACCCTTTCAGTTGTATTTTTGTTCCTCATTGATCACATTTAGGAATCAGGAATGATTTACTAATTTCAAAATAAATAAGTGTTCTATTTGTACTATATGTGTGAAAAAGTCAGGTTAGGGCTCTTATTATTATTCTAAACATAGTAAATGCCTATTAATATCTTCAAAAATAATGCACACGAACACCTAACACTTATTATTCTTATTAGTTTATGTACAATCGTATAATGTATTCTATTTTCTAACTCTAAGCTAATAGTATACATGTAATAATAATTTATTAGGTATAATATCTGATTACGGTGCTGGTATGTAGTGAATTGTAGTGTAGTTCTTTAAATAAATAGTTAATGTTTAAACGAGCTCATTTGTATTCGATTGCTATTACTATTACTAGTCACAGCGCTAGGAACCGAATTTGTGTAAGTACATGAAGCATTCGAAGGAAAGGACGGATTCTTTGTCGGGATAACTTGTAGCCCAGTAGAGTTGTTTTTCATTTCTGCTTGATTATCACTTTCACTGCTACTGCTGCTTCCAAAAATATCTTTCAAGAATTCGGGCTCTGTGACCATTGTCTCATTGGATTTAAAGAAGCCTGGAGTACTCATTTCAACTGAACGGGGTATGCCTCCTTCTTTTCCAATAAGCCAGTATGTTGACATTGATCCTTTACCCTTACAAAAACAATGATTTTCTAAAAAAACAGTCCTTCAAAATGATTTAATGAAATGTCTATGTAGTTAGGTACCTTTATGTCGATTTCACCGCGAGGCTCAACCATAAATCCTCCGATTTCGTCCAGGGCATTTTTTGTATCTTCCGTTATATGAATCATCATCGCTGAAAATAAATGTAATGTCACACTGTTAACTAATTTTAGATTTAATACAATACAATTGATGTTCCTATAACTAGAGGAGACAAAGCATTTATAAATATTTTGTAAAATAAGTACCTTGTCGTTTATAATAGTTTAGCAGTAGCAAAAGATGAATTGTAATGTCTTATAGATAATACTAAATGAATAGAAATGTAATGTAATTTATAGTAGAAATAGACAATGAATATTAATTAGTGTATAGCTATTGTAATTGTATTGTAGTTTAGTGGATATTAATTTGACAATTTCCTTATACTTGTAACCTATATGATGCATTAAAGATTCAGTTTACTGTAATGAATATAAATGAGCATGTAAAAGATGATTGCTTAAATTAGGACTTAAAACGGGTGAAAGTGGAACTGGAGATCATTTATGTTTGTATATGAAAACAATGAAATTACCTTCTCCAGTAGATTCCATTCTGCTGGCGGTATTAATACTATCACCAAACAGACAATATCTTGGCATGGTTGTTCCCACTACTCCTGCAACACAAGGTCCAGTATTTATTCCTATCCTTATTTGTAATCCAACGCCAGGTCGATGAGGAATTTCATAATGCTTTAAACCCGCAACCAAGTCTAAAGCCATGGTGCATATTTCTCCAGAGTGTAAATTCCCTAAATAAATAGCAATAGTTTTATTCTAGTATTTAAGGCTACATTTCTTATGTCATCATTTATAGTAGTATCTAGTGTGTATTGTAATATTTACAAACCGTTTCGAATTGGTAGTCCACTAACAACCATGTAGGCATCTCCGATTGTCTCTACTTTGTAAACGTCGTAGTGCTCTATTCTAGAATCAAATAATTTGTAGAGACTATTCAGCATAACAACAATCTACGGATTGGAAATAAAGAAATTAATGAATAGGTCATGGAGAAATACTTGGAAAATAGTTAAAAATAGAATTTCATTAAAACCTACTTCCATAGGGGTAGAACTTGCAGATATTTTCGTAAACTGGACAATGTCACTGAAATAAATTGTCACAGACTCAAAGGACTCAGCAGGAACTTGTTTTTTCAGTCGAAGTTGCTTGATTACGCCTGCTGGTAGCATTTGATTAAGTAACCGATCCGATCTTCGTTTCTCTCTTTTGAGATCCGCAGTTTTCGACGACAAAACCGTCGAGTAAGCCTATCATCAGACACCACATACCATATAATTGGCATTTTTAGGGAAAACTCTCAAAGATAATGATGTTGTTAGTCTACCTTTACATGTTACATCAGTGATGTTACAGAAATAATAGGTACAGGATTAAAAAAGTCATTATTTCTGTAGACTACCGAAAATCAATGTACATGCTGGTACATCGTAATCATCATTTAGTCCGTGAATTGAAAACCCACATGAAATACTGCAGTTTGTTACACAAACTCCGTAATTATAGAGTAGAATTGACCTTATGATCGTATTTCCTTACAAATTAGGAAAAGACTTACTTGTATGGTTGCAGTAATGTTTCTGACAAGGAATATAATTACTGGGGAGATGCCAAGAACTAATGCAAGCAGAACAGCGGCAACTATTTGTCTTGTCCTAGCGGCTGCAATTTCGTTCATTATTTGATCCCTGGAGTCAAAAAAAGCAGTGGGTTAAAGTTTGATCTCTAGTGTCTCTCTCTGGATAAACAAGCCTTAATGCGCAATACTACGTAATAGCCTTTTTTACGTTTATTTATTATTAACGCAGTAAATGAGTTTCCTTGCAACTCTATTTCTGTTTGAACTAAATGTTTTTCTTACTTAATTATTAATTAGTATAATTTGGAAACAGTTCACAAAATAACAGTTTCGAATTAAAAACGTAACGTGAAACTTACTCCTACACATAATTAGCAACATTAGTAAAATGAGAAATATGTAAGAATTAGCTCACCTGATAAGACTTCTTAGTTTCCACTGGAACGTGCGCAGTTTGTCAATGTACATTGTCATATTGGAATAATACTCTTTAGCAAACTCTGAATTTGCTCTCGTCTCCGATGGATTGTTCCGGTAAATCTCTGCTCTCCTGCTCCGTCCGTATTTTGTGACCATTGGAATGCAAAAAAGTTTAAGCATATTTAATATGTTCCTCATCAGTTGTGCAATTGATTACTAATACATCACATACTTAATTAGTACGTCTTCAAATTATTGTGATAAGATACACTTTTCCCTCCGTTTTATTGAGCATTTATTTGGAAACATGTCATCTCTATGCGTACAGCGTAGCTATTGTACATTGTACATCTATTCGACTTTTACCAAAAGGAAAGTTCGAGGGAAAGCTTTTAGTGAGCTGGAGAAAATGTCAATTTCATGGTGAAAGTGGCAGTGCAACTAATATCGGGCAGGTACAACTAAATTAATTCTATTAAAGAATAATATGCGAATAATGTCCCAAGCCTCAAGTTTAATTTAACGTTAGAGTTAGAGATACAAATTGAAATATGGATGAAAAATTTTGGCCCAAAAACAATTAAATTCTGAAAATCAAGCTTTTTGTTGTTTGTTGTTCACTATTACGTGATTTTGATCATTATTGAAAATTGAAACGCTGTTATTTCAAAAAAATCTTAGCATTAACTGTGATTTTTTCAGCAATTATTTTTCCTTTCAGTTTACTGCCTGGAATTGGGTAAATTTAAAGGCATTTTTGCTTTGGGGACTACATGACAAAGTGACAAGACAATGCTGGTAGATAAAACTTAGAAAAGCAGGTATTTTTACATAATAATGAGCAATCTATAAATAGATAATAGTTAAAGGCAGGAATAAGCCTAAGTTTTATTATTTCATCACCATCGGTCTGCGTAGTACCTGGCTCCTAGGCCATCAAATAGTCCTGAATCTCCTGAAACGATATTTTCGTTGACGAAATTAGTCCACATGAGTGCTACGTCTGTAGAAAATTGCTTTGTCGAGTTGAGATAGTCTTCTGCCAGAGAATCAAACTTGATGTACTTGTTATACGAATTTTGAGATAATGAACCCATGCCGAAGTAATACAATCCGTAGACCATGGACACACTGTAATTTTCTATGGAGCGGATTATGTTTTGGTAGGCTATTAGAGGCCTGGAAGAAGGGAAATAATGAAATTAGTAGAGCAGATGTTGACAGCCTGACTAATCATCGAGGAAAAAGATCTTTGTTATAGATTTTGCTAATAAGGATCAAACGATGACATGCTGTTCCTCATTAGATGTAAATAATAATAGAAAATGATAATAATAGTCAATATTAATCAGAAAATGGTACTCTATGTAGTCTATTCTATAGTAAATGTACTCAATCATAGGCATTATTAGTAAAAGTCTAGGTTGAATAGTTGAAATATCTCATACTTCCAAACTCCCGTTGAACTGGTCTGTCGAATTCGTTTGGACAATAAGTCTAGGATAACATCATTAGCAACGTTGTACCAAATTAATTCATCCAGTACCGTATCTGCTGTTGAGTCATTAAGTTGCTGACTGCCTTTCCAGAAGGAGAATAACGAGTTGGTCAGACCATCCCACAACATCCAATAGATAATTTCGTAACATCCAGTACAAATGGGTCCAAGATACAATCCCATTTCATTTACATCACATAAAAAAGCAAACAAAATTGATCCAATTTATCGTCTAATTAAATTTAAGCTCAATACTACGGCGCATGATGATAATATAATACATTTTAGGTAGCCAGCTTAATTACTTTTAATTAAAATCTCAATTTCAAAGAATTTGGCACAATAAGGCCCAATATGTACATACCTATTATATAACTGTAAAAGTAAAAGTAGTTTTTCTATTGATGATTGAATGAAAGGAATAAAACACAATAGGATGTTGTGCCAAATATCTTCTAAATAACATATACATGTACGTAAACAAACTATAAAGATGAAAAAGCAGGAGATTAATTTATTTCATTGTAGAAAGTTTTTGATTACTTACGTCAAGTAGAAGATACGATTCCTTTTCTCCCTATTATTGTTTCCAAACAGGTTCATTAATTTTTTGATCGTACTGGTGTTTATGACGGAATTTATTTAAAAGAGTACATAATATACATTGTTATACAACTTTAGAGATACTAGAAGAAGAGAAGTAGGTATTTACTAGTGAAACAGATAGCAGTAAACTCCTTGAACTACTGGGCTGATTTATTTGTAGAGAGAAATGTAAAACATAGTCATTTCCAGGAATAACTGGTGAGGTGAAACGAATCCTACTTTAGATCTACTTTAGATTCCTTCTAGAAGACAGCATTCTCATTAAAGTACAATAATACAAAGTATAAGCAGGAGGCAATTCAATTTGCTTTTACCCATAGTTCGTTCGTAGTATGAATGTACCTCTTTGTAGCAAATATTTCAAATACTTTCTGTTGTTTTTCTACGCAATTGAAATTACGTAACAGTCCAGTAACCCTATTATCTTGAGAATTTCTCTTAACATTTAATTAATAAAACAGTGTTGTTTAAGTGAAAAAAAAACCTTTGAGTCGATCTAAAAGCTTAGTGCTCGACGGAACAAGCTTACATGAAACTTTCAAATGGATAAGATCCGGTAAAAATGAGAAACAATAAAAGACAACATGCTGTTTCCCTCCTGAGTCAAAGTAAAGTAAAGAAAGTTGGAGGAAAAGTTCCACAATGAAGACCTTTGAGAATTTTCTTTCTTTCTCCAGTGTGTATTAGAACGTAATTGTTAGACAGCTTTCTTGACATTCCCGTAGTAGGTATAGTGCCTCAAAACTTATATAAAATGTCCATTTATTTTCTACGAGTGTATTTTATACTTTTATGGCTGTCAGAAGTCTGGATTCATATTTAATTGTAAATTACCAACAATAGACAGGATATAATATTATGAAGTACTCTCACTGAATTGTACACGAAACTTTCACCTGAACTTCCCTTTATCAGAATTTTTTGTAAGGTGAAAGCTTTATGTGTACATTCAGTAAAGAAAGAGAAAGTATTAGCAGTACTTAAATAAATGATTTCTTCATCTCTCTGACTTGTAGTGCTGTCATTGATCGGCATCGGCATATTTACATTATTACCATCACAATTCCCTAATGCAAAGGACGATAGTCGCGACATAGTTTTCTATTTTGTAAACTTTAGGCGAATTTGATATTTTTATCGTACCACTTGCCTTTCCACATATAGGCTGTGACGCAAAAAGCTCTTTTTCATAAATACTTTAAAGGTAGGACAAGGCAGCAATGTAAACCATTTAGAAGTACTAAAATTGTAGAAGACTTTCTTTATAACAGATAACAAAAAAGCAATGGTTTTTTACATGAAAGCAGAAAGGATTCTTTATAAAAAAATATTTGTTTTATTGCTTTTTTACTATTTAGGTAGAAAGAAGTGAATGGTGAGAGTAACCCTGGTTTAGTACTAATATTTTACGTGTAAAAGTTACGGAATTGTAGTGTTGAATTGATTAGTAATATCAGTATGAACCGCAGTACTACAAGATGGCACTTAAGAATTAATTTCTGTTTTTGGATGTCCAAAAAAGGAATAAGGAAAGATTTTTGGCACTTTGACGCGTAAAAGGAAAAAAAGTTCATAGGAAATGTTGCCTTTTGTTCCCTGGTCTATAAATGTAAAAAACGTCTTTCTCGCTGTTGTTTGATTGTGTGAGTGTGTATAAATATTAAAAGAAAAGAGAAAGCATAGACGTGACATGAAACACTTTCCTCTTTAGGAAGTAATTCTCTTATTTCCCATCAGTCACTGTAGTTTATGTAATAAGAGTTGCTTTCTTTTGTTTACTCAAGAGAGTGCACGACTTGTATAAAATGAAAGTGAAAGAAAACATAATTTGTTGGAGCAGAAGAAAAGTTTAGAAAATTGCCAACCACATTCTTATAATAGGCCCACTAATAAGAGTAATAATAAATAAGTAAGATAGGAGTAAGAGGAGACTTTATGTCGTCTTTGTCATTGCGAATGTGTCTGAATAAATTATTCGAGGAGAAAAAAGAAAGTTTGGCAATTACCTTAAAGTCGCTACATCCGGGACATAAACAACAGTAGAAATAGTGAGATTTTTCACAGTGTAGTCCGTCCGACTGAATCTATCTTCCAGAGTATCCCTACAATCCGACGTCTTGTTTAGTACACTGATTTCGTAAGATGCGGTTGACGAAGATCTAGTATTGTTAACGTTCTCTCCGCTAATTGAAATGTGAGAAGAATTTCTTACGTTGGTTATATGACAACTTTAAGTAAGAGGATAGAAAATACAATTGCAAATAACACACAGAATATACATACACAAATACTACATAACACTAAACAATAAAAGCAAGCTGCTGCTAGTAAAACTACTTTCTTTCTTTCTCTATCTCTTCTTGTATGATTCAAGAAAGAGCACTTTTCATGCATCGGTGACTTTCATCTCTACGATGTGGCTTTCTCTATGCGAATGCTTTTACTTGTATACTATTTATACATTTTACCTTAGGTATGTGCAATGTGCAGGTCAAATATATCACAATTATTTGCTCATTCCAAATGGCTATACAGTGCGTGCCAAAAATCTTTTATCGAGCCACTTTATTTTTTAATACTCCATTCCTCGGTGTATTTACAATACAAAGAGAATAATAAAGTTCATCAATTGTTCAGTGCTGTGTGCTCTATACTTTACGTGCTCTGTGCTAAGAAATCTATGGGATATTTTCTACGTGTTAGTGTGTCCACGGAAAAGTGATATTTAAAGCCGAAGGCAAAGATAAAATAAGTACGTGTGTTGTTAGCATGTGGAGACAACTGCTTATTGAAAACTGGAACAAAGTGAAATTGCTATTTGCCTTTTTGCTATGTACAGACTATGCTACGCCAATCTACATATTACCCCGAGGAAAAACGAAAACATGATCGTACAAAACCTTCACCTGCCTATTACAGCTTCTTACTTCTTGCGTTACGATTCTGGAATAGTGACATTAGTTTTAATGAGGAAATTTGACTTTACCTGCTTGAGTTTGTGAAAAGACAATAACCAAACTCGGCTCTTTCTTGTTGTAGCTCAGTTAGAAGCTTTCCAATTTGCACAATCACTGTGATCTGCAATTTTTTGTTAGCTAAGATTACATTCACCAATTTTTCCCTCTTCCGGGTCATTATAGTAAATTCAACGCTCGAATTACATTACCACAAATAATTTTCAATAGAAAATAAAATATATTCATTCCACTACTAATTTAACTACTCAAAATAGTTTAAAAATATTAAAAAGAAACACATTTTTAACTCTTGCAAATAATTAAGTGTGTAATGTAAATTCACGGATCTACAGAGCGACACAAAACTCTTGGTCAATGATAAATTTCTCCATATCACACACCACGCATAACTTTCACCAATGGTTTCACTCAAAAAGACTTAAATTCAATGAGCATTATTATTAAATCAAGAATGCTTTATATATAGTACAACTTCACCAACAGAAGAGAGTTCCAATCCAATGAATTGAGTCTTTTGTGTCGCTTTGCAAAGTTGTGTTTGATTTGATACTCGTACACAAGTGAAAGTATGAAAGTTAATAAATAATAATTTATACCTGTGAGTTGATTTCTCCAGCTTCCCTTAAATTGACGACGACTCCACTAAGCAATGTCGAGTTCTGTATAATTAGTGCAGTGATAGGAATGAAGATCAAAATAATCATTTGAAACATTTGCCATCGTTTGGTGATAATAGCCCCAGGACGACAGCATTTTGACATCCCCGATCTGATAGAAACTAAACTGGAAGAGTCTTCTTCACAGGAATTGAAGGAATGGTGGGAATGGGAGTCTGAATGAGAATGGGAAGTGTCTGAGTTTGCCGATCTGGTTCTTGTGCCGGGTTTAGATTTGGACTTGTTCGTCCTCGTCGTTCTTGCACTACCCGACCTTGTCAGGTTAGTAGAAGTGCAGAGCTTACTTTGTGTTGGCTGCACACGTTCGCATCCAGAGAATCCAGACCCTCTTTCTCTCCAAATGTTCTTTAGCATGTTGAAATAGAGGTTGGTGAAAAGCTATCTTCTCTCTCAATCTAATCCCGTCTCGTTTCTTGTTCTCATACCATTTCCTTTTGTTTTGTTAGGCAGCACCACTCGCTTTATTTCACTCTGCCGAAAATATCGGATTTCTCTTCTTGTCCCAACACTTTTGGTAATGTGCCAGATTAGAATCAATTGTGCTAAAATCTAAGTCACTAGTACGGAATTGAGGAAATGTTTTTCTATTGTTAATGCAGTACTTGCAGTAATAGTAGTAATAAGAGTAATATTATTCGGTGATGATATGAATCCTAACTACTGAACTGTATGCAAAAATTGGCGCAACATGAATCCGTAAGAATCTAGGGTGCTATTGACAGCAGATTGTAAAATAGTAAAGAATAATAGCTCGTTAGTTCCGTGTTCGTAGTCGAAAAGATCGTTTCGCTACGAGTTCATGGGAGTTACTACCATCAGAGAGTCACGTTTAAGTTCAAGCTAGTCAATCTTCCTCCACTGCCTGTCTAGATTGTAGCGAAAGTTAATAATGAGAAACTTTCGATGAATGAGCCATCTAAAACAATGGTAAACAGGATCCAGAGAGAGAGAGGACGTATATACTTAGGTACACGGAGAGATCAACTCTTTTGGGATCAGATACCTTGAGAGTCATGCCATTACTCTCTCGCTAAGTTGCGGACTGCGGAAATGTTATTCGGCCTACGATCCTGTCAAGAATAATACTTTTCCTATACTCCACTGGACTATTAATGGTTGTTTTAAGCGATGGGCACCTGGCAGTAGTACCATACTTTAGCTAAAGGTCCCTGGATGGGCGAAAGGAGGGAAAAGACTCACCCACGGAGAAAGTTACATAGCGAAATGTGGATGACATGGTTAAATAAGACACATTTAATGGCATGACAGAAATATTATACACTGCACGTTTGCAAATCTAAATTCTCTCTTTGGACTCGACATATGTGAATATAACTATGATACATTATTATTATTGTTGATCTCCTGACTTTCTCTCTATATATTTCATGTCGGTAGTTTCTCTCACTTAAAAGGATTCTATTTGATCTGTCCGGCTTTTAGCCAACACTTCAACGTCACTCACTTTGAACATTACAACAACGTTCCGAGCCACAACAGATTAACATTAACATGTCGAATAATTTATTTTCCTGTCTTCCAACGTGCACTTTCCCAACTTGTCACTAAAAGTCAATGGTAATGTTTATCACATGGCTATTACTACCTTCCTATAATTAGGAATTAAGTCTATTCCCCTCCGACTAACAACTGAAACTTCCTTAGATCTTTCATAATATTATACCAAAGTCGTTATTTATCGAGAAAATAATTGGGGACCCAAGAAAATTAATTCAACTGTGATGTAATCTCTCAAGGAGAAAGTATAACCATAACGCGGGGGATTAGCAAAAGCAAATGAAAGGGCTAACACACAACACTACGCTTTTCTACATGTAACATTTTAATTTGGTGAGGAGAATTAATAATTGGAATTGAAGGGAGCCAAAGTTAATGCCGAGATTCAAGCTTAAATTGATGTGAGGAGGATGGTTTTGTGTTTTGGTAACTACCTACCATAACATAAGTCGGTAAGTGGTTCAAGACGTGCCGTGAGTCTATCTAGATGAAATCCAAGGTTTAGTTCCTTGACTTATGCGAAATCTGTCACATTCACTCAGGATTCACGATTATGTTCCGCTCTACGTTCCTTGTGTATTAGTAGTCTTGTAGTGGTGTGGTAGGCGGTTGAGTAGCAGCTGGAGAAAGTTCACAAACTAATATATATTGTTAACCACATCATTAACTTTCTTTTGTCGCCCTCCCTCCCTCCACTCTTAAACCAGAGGCTGTGCCCTACACTTCAAAATCTACGACGCTACTGTCTTCCTGAGATCTTTACAGCTTAACATCTCCAAACTAATGCACTACTAATCCAACAAATGCCACATGAGGTTCTTAGTTTATTTCTGTTTACTCTCCCACATACATATTTAACTTGAGCCGTGCTCAATTGATTTATTTTATGAACACTGCCCATGTTATATAGCCCCTTTTTATATTAACCATTACATATACGATGAAATAAATAAGCATCTAGAATATTTTCAGACGAAATGAATTAATTATAATGCTTATCTGCTCTCTCACATTACTTCCAACTTGTTTCCACTTGTCTGTAACCTTAATTACGTACATGACTGCCAATTATTTCTATTATTATACAAGCAGTAACAATCCAGAAAAGAACTGGATTAATTTCCTTATTCATCCTCCCTCATACACTATTCATAGATCCTCATAGAATACTTAGAACAACTTATAATTATGTATCACCCTATATCATACCAAATAATATCTAATGTCGTAACATCCAATGTTTCACAACAGTAACTATTATCTGCCTCTCTGCCTCCACACTCCAATTATATAATTGTATCATAAAATCAGATTCGAGTGCGCAGATAAGAGTTGTTGAGACAATATGGGATGATGGGATGAATGTCAATGGTTTTAAAAAGTTTATTTTCTGTGATACAAAACCGTTTTTCTACTGTAAGTTCCTGAGTCCTCCTACGCTATGAAAAGTTTTGATGTACAGGGACGTCAAGATATTAGTTGCCATACGATTTTCTCTTTGTAAATGCGACATTTCGCTTTTTCACGCCTACACAAAATATTTTTAGCACACCTTTTCCAACACATTACTCTTTAACTTTATTTTCACTTGTACCAAAGTTCAAACAAAGTGAAAGTCTGATGTGTTTGAAAAGGCGTGAAAAAAAGTTTGGGTAAAAATTCGCAGAATGCATGTCTGTAGATGAAGCAAGTGTTCTAACTATACTGAAAAAGGTACTAACTCATCATGATTTGAATATCTATGCAGGCCTAAGGTAGGTAGATAGGTTTTAGGTAGAATATTACAATGGAAGTTTGAAGAAGGTTTGAACCATAAGATGTCTCGTTATTAGAGGCTAAACTGATGTAGGATATGACATGACATGACAGTAAAATCGTAAGACACTTTAAAGCTCTTTGTCTTGCCGTAGGCAATTCAAATGTGGTAAATGGTTACACATCTTTAAAACTAGAATTATCGATTTTTGTATGATACTTACAAGGAGCGACATCATATTATTTCTCTGCACTGCACATAACATGACAGTGAAGTATGGATACGGTTCTTGTTACTTTGAAAGTCGTTAGTCATTGGAAGTGTAACTTGTAGCTAAATTGATTTATGGCTCAGTAAGTAGATCCCTTCATAATAGTAGTTAACGTAAGTAGTACAGTAGTACATGGTAGTACTCGAGTGTTAAGTTAATGTCAACTCGTACAGCTAAATAAGCAGTACAATTGCATCACGTTGCACTTGCATCAATCACTCTTGATTTTGGTGAACTCACATAATAAATATGAACAAGCGGGGAGAGGCGGAGGCGGAATAGAACTTCCTTGATAGAATGAAGTAATGAAGTATAAAACTTTGATGACAAAACAGTTTTGAAAGAACGATGTCAACAGAAGGACCAAAATTAAGTATAGGTAAATACTTAAAAAAAGCAGCGAGAGCAAAATCCTTGATTCTCAGGAAAATTCTAGCTGGAATGGCTTTTATCTTTGAAAGCATAATTCAAAAAGTAAATAAATTAGGCACTAAAGCTAAGTACGCGCTTACGCTTAGTGCTTGATTAAATAACTAGGAAATAATTAGTTACTACAAGGTAAGAGATCCCTACTTACTTCATGATTCACGTTTAGGAAAAGCAAAGTTAGTAGTTGATACAAGAACCTGTGATGTGGTACGTGTGTATAGAAACATAAAGGATGTTTAATGAATTATACAAAGGGTACACAGTGAATAAATATGTAATTTACTAATTAGCAAGTGGGACAGCCATATTTTTAATGGTAAAAGGTCCATAGACAAAAGAGTTGAACTTTACGTTCTCTCATCAACTTAGCAACACTTATTAGTCTTATTACATATGAAAGCTAGAGTATAGGAAGAGTAATAAAATGAGCTGTTAAAATGTCCTATTAATTAAGCATGAGTCAAGCCAGTATCTACGTAGTGGCATTTTACGTAGCTTTTGGAGCCTGAAGCTGGTGAATGCCGAATGGTGTAGTTTTTACTACAGGACACAGTCTGCATCACAAGAACGCCACGGAATGAAAATGACGAGTCTGAAAAGACAATAATAGTTTATGTATGTTGAAAGAAATGAGTAGATTCATGGCCACTCTTCATACAGAGCAAATGAATGAACAGAACGTGCTGAAAATTGTGATGCATCAAACCATTTCAACCATAGCACTCTTTTTCAGCTTCATTACATGGCATTTACAAATTATACAATTCCAGGCGGCCAGGCATAAGGTATGTACATAAAAACATTTTTTGACGATGGAAATAAAACCATGTTATGCCCAACCTACAAATTGACCAGCAGTGGAATTACAGACTCTAGAGAGAGAATAAATATGTCTTAACCCTGAGCCCTGAACACGTCAAAAATATCCTACCTATGTTTTAATGTAAAGTTCTCATTTGAAAATGTGGAAAGTATAAAAGTGCCTTAAAGCGTGAAATTTTTAGTCGATCAGGGGAATTTACGTGAATAAGTCTGTGCATTAGAAATTCTAAGAGGTGACTTTCGATTCAGCCGTGTGTGAAATATAAATGGTCAATTAGCCTTTGTATTTCGGATATTTTGCTGAATCTTTTACTATAAATTCCAAATCTCTCTGTTCAGGATATGCAAGATGTGGCTCACTGTCAAGGCAAGATATGTAAATGATAAAATGTGTAAGGAAGTGTGTTTTGCATTAGACGTGTTCATGACCATGAGGAAAAGGTTATAATCGAATCGTGACTCCTGCTGGTGTGCTGGCACTATAAACTACACTGTTGTTCAAGTGTTCACTCAATATGTAAATAGACATTCACTAAGCTTATATTTAATCCTGGAATCAAAATTGGGGACCTGATGAAAAGTTCATTCATGCCTGTATGTTTTCTCTGTGTCTAAACATACAGGATGACAAGTTAAGCGGTTGACATAGAACTTTCTCTTTTCTTCTACATTATCTGTACAAGAGACTTTCTCCTATACAAAGAGTAGTCCTTCATTATGTCGACAGCTAAGAAAAGTGGCTTCAAAATTTGGACGAGAGTAGCCAAGGATGAATTTAAGCCAATACAATAAATTACTTTCGTGGCGACGAGAGTCTGTTGCGGATTTAGAATGAAGAGACAAGTGCTATATGTCAACTGTTCAGCTTGTCACTCTGTACATAATGAAAAGCCTTTATACCTTATCTTATGTGTCCTCAGAGGACATCTACTTTATTACTACACTTGAAAAATGTAGCACTCCAATTTCTGAGTAGGTAGCCGTGTTTCAACTTATATAAGTTGCATTAGGCGGTTTAACATCCAAACAGGGAATATCACACTCCTATACTTTTGACATGTATTTCCCTTTGTATACCTACGAAAATACTTAGTTAAACTTTACATGGTTATACTTTATAAAGCATCTGTCTTATCTTTTATGCACATAGAGAAAAGTTCAGGTTCGTATCTTATTGAGGTTAGTGGTCGGCAGATGATTGCAGACCCCAGGGTAGACTCCGAGTTGAGATAAATAAATCGTGGCCTTCTTGGTAAGCAGTAATACAATAATTCTTCCTTGCTACTGATCTTTCCGACTGTTAAAACCTTGATTACTCTAACATCCGTAGAAAAATAACTAAGTTGCACACAGGTTATAAGTTGTACTTGTATAAAAATAGAAATTTCCGGAGCTTATCATATTCCCCGATACATAATACTGCAACTCTTTTCATCTCACTGAACTTTATTTGTCTTATCATGATTACTTTCACTTTCATCCTCAAAACTTTTGCCAACCTTCTTCCCTTTCAACAGTAAGAATGTAGCAGTGTGGGAATATTGTAGCAATGGAATGCCATTACTTTCTATGTCAAAAGTGCACACAGTGATTAACGTTATGTGATCAACTAATTGGTAAAAGTGGCCATTGGGGAAATCGACTTATAGTGCATTACATTTGCAATTTGTTCCGGACATGATTCCAAGCACGCTGGGGATTCATGTTCCGATATTTTTATCGTTATTGTAGCTTTAATTAATTATATAGGGTATTTATATGTGTAAGTCAATTTCTCAAAATACTATGCAATCTTTAAGAACACATATGCCAATCCGAAAAGTAAATCATGACTTTACATCCTTAAATCTAATATCATCTGAGAGTAGTTTTACATCTCAGAAATTCCGATACTTGAACTGAGTACATCAAACAGGGATTATTCAAGGTCATTTATTCCATTTTGGGACAGGCATGTATTTATAGGCGCAGAATGCATTTTTCACCATTTTCCCTGTTATTGGAAAACTTTTACGTTTCGAACATGATAGATATATCTGTAATGTTCGCACTCTTAAATCATTCATGTACATAATAATTCAATGCAAGTGAAGTTGCCCTCCTTGAGTAAAAAAAAATCTCTTTGATATTCCGTAACTTCCGCTGCATGCAAGCAAAGCCTGCTTTCTAAAAGGATTTCTAAACTGTCAATGCATTCCCGAACCATTTGCCTTTGAAGTTGTGAAAAATTGATCAGATTCCAAATTCCATATATATTTAAGATCCTTTCCGTGTCTATCTATTCAAATAAAATTCAGAAGCAGCCATCTTCTGATTTTGATCTAATCGTTGTCAGAGTGTCTTTGTCCGCTAGGGATTTCTTTGCTACGTATAACGTAACCAATCTGTCAATTTTATGGCTTGGAAGCCGAACTGCATGATGAAATGTGGGAGGTTTGCTCTACCTGGAAATCCAATACAACTACATAACCATATAACCAAATCCTAACTACTTCTGCTGCCAAAATAAATCCCTACTTACTTAAAGTATTATTACCTTCAAACTGAAACTGAAGATACATTTGTGGAGCTGGGAAAATTTCCAAACCTTTAATCGCGTCCTGTTCTTTATACCTCTGAATTCAAAACGAGGCAAACTGCCATTCCAAAGAAACAATTCCTTTCTAAGCCAAAATCAGCATGCATAGAAGCAAAATTGACAACTTGAAATAATGTTATTTCGAAATATTCACTAAATAAGTGTTTCGATTATAATTCTAAATAACCAGTAAATATTCTAGGACATGTACGTACAATTCACAATAATAATTGTTGGATTCTAGGTTTTTTAAATAGTAGAGGAATAGGCCTGTGAATTGATAACCACTGAGTGTCTCTTTGTTCTTGTGTTAAAGGTCAAAAGTCACTTCGCACATTTGCTTTATAATAATATCTCTGCACATTGTTCACGGATGAATTCATAAATCAGGGAAATTGCTGTTGCAATGGCTCTATCGTATGGAACTATGTGGATAACGTGGCTTTATGACCGTGCTGTGTCCTGGGGGAACATGATAACGTTTTGCAATTTTCCCACGTATGAAGTATACCGGAGAACCTACTTTCATGTGGGTATAACATAGAAAGGCTCTTTATTTTTAGTTTATGACTGCCGTTAGCAAGTCATTTTACAGCTCAATATGAAAAGAAAATTTAAAAGTCGGTGATTGATAGGGTAAGTTGCGTAATTTAACTGTTGGGAACATATTAGTGATGATTTATCGCTTAGCTAACCAGATTATGTATGTCACACTATCAGACAGGTGAATCCTTCCTTTCACACATTATAATTGACTTTCATCACCCTAGTAAGTAAGGGAAATTGAAATTCTTCGTAATGATTTACATTTAGAATCCTTTTTTTCATTTCGGAATATTTTATTATGATTCAGTAGCCTGAGAGGTGTGTGGATTCACATAAATCAGATGATACAGTTGAAAATGAAACCCACATTTCTCTATTTGCACTACTACCAACTGAACTCCTTTAATATTGATTTATTTACAAGGATATACTAGCACAGCAAAAATAAAAGAAATTCTGCTTTAAAAGTCTATAGATATGTATGTAAGTGTAGATGTAGCCATGTAGCCATCAGAATATGATCCTTCTTAGAAGAGAATATGAAAAACATGTTTTCTCTCGCAATATCATCTGTAAAAATAGTAACTTGAGATTTTCAGCTTGTACTTTGTCGTATTTATTTGCAACTGGGAACTGAAAGTGCAAGTTACAAACAAACAACTATATTATATCTCTGGCTGGTATGGTGGAGGAACGTTACATTTGGTAATTCCAGCTCTAAGTAGTCTTGAAAAGCTCAAGGAAACTTTGTCAATTATTGAACTTCTGAAGTACTGTAATTACTACTTCATCGTTATGTGTTCCAGGCAAAAAGTTTCTGTTAACATTTTAAGCCTTGCTATTATGAACTTTTACGGATTAACTTTTATAATTGTATATATGAACCTACGGACTTTTTATAGCTATAACATCTGCCAGATAGACTTGTGTATTCAGAGTGCAGCAGTAATAGGTAGTAATGAGTTAGGTAGGTACCTACGTACCTTGCTAAATAAGTATATGCTTGGTTGAATTTAAATTTTCGGAGAAAATCTTAAGATGCTTCCTCATGGATGAATGTCGTAATTATTTATGGATACTCGCGCTTGGATTACAATTAGTTCATTCCATGATCATGAGTGAGAAGCCAATTTGATTACAAATCTGCTATGTAAATATAAAATAAACATATTATAATCTCACAAGTTGCATTTTGTATTCGTAACGTCGACATTGCATGCAGTCTCATCAATTTCAGCTCTGACCACCCGAAGGCAAAACGTTCAGGGGAAAATCTCTAGGAATTTTGAAGCTCCAGATCTATGTAAACTCAGACAGAACTTCATAGACTCTTTGGAAAGAATAGTAAAATATACCAATGCTCGTTGAGAGGCACAATTCCTTTGTAACTTTTGATATTGATACGGATGAGTCGGTTGTGGGCACGTCTCCGGAAAATTTCCAATACTTGAGTGAGATACTCTTCAAAGGACTATTGACTATATATATCTACAAATAATAGCACTGTTATATGCTAAATTTAGTTACAGATTCAAAGAGAGAGTGACAAGTTAACAATAGAGCCGAAAGTGGGTCATACCGTGCATTTCCCCCTTAACATCTTCTCCAGTTGTTATGTAGATATTCTGAATGTAGTCGGATATTGATATTGATGACGTAATATTCTTGAACTGAATGTAGGTATCGTTTATTCGAGTACCCTACATAGAGTGGTCTGTTCTGGACAGAGCTTTCCACTTTGTAAAATAATGAGTGCATTAAGAGTTTAATCTTTAGTGCTCCGAGACCTTGAAACGTTATATGGGTATATCCAGCATAAAAAATTTACCTAGTACTCGGAAACAGAACATTATCCTCTTAAGACAAGGCGCAGTGATTAAAATGATAAGGCATATCCCTCGTCTGCATTCAAATATTTATATTCTGCATTTCTTNAAATATTTATATTCTGCATTTCTTTTAGTAGTTCTCATCCTCTGCTGCTGATTACAGAGTTTATTAGTATACTGTCTTATCTTCACTTAACAGTTTACCAAATATTTTTACTGCACAGACATTTGTCAGTTTTGGGATACACAATTATCATTAAGTATTTGAACTTAGTTTTTGTAGTACGTATCCCATAAATAAAATATAAAATATTTATACCGGAACTACTAGGTCGCGTGAATACTTAGGTACCCACTTTAAATATTTAATATGAATTTCATCCCTATAATCGATTTGCAAAAAATTCGAGAAATTCCAATTAAGGCAGAAGAAAATAAGGACTGGATTTTGGCAGCACAAGAAATTCGCAAAGGACTTGGAGATATTGGCTTCATGTATTTATCTAATCATGGCATTGATAAATCTCTGGTGGGTACTATTGGTAGTTCAATTTTGAATTTTAATTAAAGTTTGTCAAATATTATATTATTATTAGTAGTAATTTATTATTATTCATGCCTTCATGCCTTCATGCATTCCTTTCGTGATATTATTATATTAATAATTTCAAGCGTATTGAATATATAGGTAACTAAAGTATTCTCCGAGATGAAAGCATTTTTTGATCTCCCGAAAGAAATTAAATTGAAGTACAAAAAAGGAGCATTTGGCGGAGACTTCGGCGCTTACTTTGGCTATACGCAGCCAGGTGAAGAACTGTGAGTTGCGTTTTATCATTTCGGTGGATTTTATTTACGGTTATCACAGCATTCACCGTATAGAATTGTAAATCTGGCTTAAACCATATATTATCCATAAGGTTGCACCCGGATTCCCTTCATGAATTGAGAGAGACGTTTGACTTCATGGAAGGAAGTGGAGTGTATCCGGATTCCGAATTGCCGGATTTCCATGCAACCATCACGGAGTTGAGAAAGCAATGCAATAATCTTGCCAAGAAAATTCTGCTATTATGGGCCATTTCTTTAGGCTTAGATGATGTGCAGTTTTTCCTAAGTCGTTCAACACACGTCGACGATCTTTCATTGCCGAGATCTGGAAATATAAGAGCTCTTCATTATCCACCCATTCCTAAAGATATGGAAGTTCCTCCTGGAACTGTACGACTTGGCGCCCACTCTGATTACGGCATGCTTACTTTGCTCTTTCAGGACATGATTGGAGGACTAGAGGTTTCAATTATTTATTGCTAAATAATTATGAGATGTTATGAGATATAAAATGATCTATATAGCTACTTAAAATTCTTTGTTCAATTAACATTTTATGAGGAATTCCTTAGGTACAGAGCGTCGATGGTGCATGGGTAGCCGCTACTCCTATTCCTGATACAATTCTCGTTAATACAGGAGATCTTCTTCAGTTCTGGACCTCGGATATATTCCCTGCCACAGTAAAATTTTATAACTTAATAAATGTGAAAATCATGACGAGAAAAATTCTAAGAATACCTGAAAAAAATAAACCTTTCTAAATTCCCAAGTTCATAACATAACGGAGTATATTTCATTTTTAATAGAAACATCGTGTTTTGGTTCCTGAAAACGAGGAGCAAAAGCGGGCCCCTCGTTATTCATTGGCATACTTCATAGGTCCTAACGTTGACACTGTCGTTGCTCCATTGAAAATAAAGAAAACGGAGTCAGAAGAAAAGCGTCTTGCTGCCGGAAATTCCCGAGTTGACTATGAAGAAATGGAACCTGTTATTGCAATGGAATATATTATGGGGAGATTGGTTAACTCCTACTCCAAACCGTGAATGCCAGTTTACCAATTCACGTTTCCCAAATTCAACAATAAATACCTATTATACGATTTATAGATGGTGAATTACGTTCATAATATGTCATTATTGCCTAACTGCATCTGCCTAAAACATTTAAAAGTAAAATTAACATCGAGTCAGAATAATTCTTTGAATGTACCGAATTAAAACTAGATATAGTATATATCTAGTTTTATATAACAACATTTATTATTATCACTATATTAATATTTTCGAAAATATGCAGTAATTAAACGGTTGTTTAAAATTTTGGGGTTATCACAAGCGTTAGAAGTGATTGTAAATTATTCAGCATCCCTTAAAATTTTAAAAGAAATTGTAAGGCATTTTCAGCATAAAAAGCTGCAGGGGTGACATACATATTAGTAGAGAGTAATAAATGTATTGTCTGCATTCATCATTCTTAGTTTTCATGTGAAAACTTTACTTGAAACCCGTGCTTGAAACAAAGAAAATAATAACAAAATCTCTAATCAGCAACTCTAATGACTCCAGTGAGTCCTGTGACACTTCTCGGCCATATTACACAACGGAAAAACAAGTTAGCCTAACTTGGACTAATGAATCTCTCCATATTAACAGAGTTATGATATACCTAAACATTATTATTTTGTCACGCAGTCATTGGAAATTAGTTTGTCATTAAATTTTAGACTTACTGTACTGTCTGTAGCCTGCATAATATGTACGAGTGTATCCATAGAATGTCATGCTACTTCGTTATACAAATTACAGCTTAATAACATAACTACCAAGCAAGCACACAATAATCTTCCTCGTTAGCGTGAGATGACTTAAAGATGAGCATGTTTCCGGGAATTAGCTAAGTATGTTAGTCTAAAGATTTCAAAGCGTTTTGCATAAAACCGAAATACTGTTTTATATTTTATAGGTTTTTATGCTCACGAATTCGCGATTGTAAAGAGTTAGAAATGTAAGGTTATTACGTAGGCAAACTTAAAAAACCGTTTTACATTTATTTGACAATCAGGATTGTACCAGGTATACATTTATCTGGACGTATTTGTAGCACGTCTGACCTAGCAAAATCCCTTTAACAGAATGCATAATAAAACAATGCCAATATTTTCGTGTAAGTATGCAAAACCAAAGATTATATCCGGACCTTAATTAACCATCCTATCTTTGAAACTTTAACTAATAATTGTGAATATTTGCAAATAAATAGAACTGTAATGCTCGTACCTACTTTATTTCATTGTTGAGTGAGTTTCAGGGAGCATGGTCTGTTTTTAGCGAAACTAATGTAAATTTTGTTTTGGAGTACGGTACACTGGCGTAGGCAGCAGTACAGAGTACAGCATAATATCATGTTGATCAGAATTACTTTCACTGTCATTAATTAGTTACAATTCAATCCAAGTAATGTAATTACCACGCTACAGTGTTTGTATTGTACATTCATTTATTAAGTAAAATAACAAAATTAGATTATTTAAATTGCCTTTTGGACACAACCTAAACTGATTACCAGAGTTAACTAAAAAGAGAGCATATTGTTGTAAAGGGCTTCTGGATTCGGGATTTAGTCAATTTAATTAGATTTCAAGTGAAACGTTATTTAATTACAAACTTAGCGAGTCAGAACAAAAATGGAGCAACCTCAGCTATATCTTCCGGGGAGTGCACTCATCGAACGGAACAATAGTT